>OVAP01001826.1:0-21900 GCA_900406295.1 Aurinia saxatilis | reverse complement strand
AGTTCTGTTTGGGGAAAAAGGTGAGAGGGTGAGGATGCCTTTTTGGGTGATCTATGAAAATGGGTATTGACTTTATCATCGCACAAAGTGGATGCATAGTAAGATTGTAGGTTGGACAATGATAAGCCATTCCATGTACATCTTCTTTACAATAGGGACACTGCCGTTTTTGTTCGCAGCGAACAAAAGNAGGGACACTGCCGTTTTTGTTCGCAGCGAACAAAAGAAAGTTGGAGAGAAAGAAAGGGATAGGAAGGGTGTTTGATTAAAACTGGAGCCTCCACGCATTCTTTGTGGTATTTTAAATCACAAGTGACACAAAAATAGAAGTCTGAGCCAATCTGTGAGGTCCCGCATGAATAGCAAAGGAATTCGTCCAGATTAGGTTCTTTATTGTTACACCAAAAGAGAGGGACGACAGGGAGCTTACAGATTTCGTCGTCGTCGAAGATGTTGCTATTAATATCAAAGTCGTCGATGAAATCAGGGGAGACATGGATCGGGAAATCAATGCCTTTCTCATAAGATCCATTCTGAATTAGTGTTACGATTTCAGCTTCGACACGCAAACGAGGGCAGATGAAAAGAGGTTGAAGAGGGAGGTCGGCATGGCCACCGGATGCAGTAGAAGTGGTTAAAATGTCTGTCTGAGATGAGAAAGTGAATAAGTGATAAGGTTGTCCGTCGATTTCGCCCTCATGAAATCCAGTGACGGAACTCTTTGCTGCTACTTTGACTGAACTCATTATTTGCTACTTTTGATAATTGTTGGGGTAATTTTAGATCTTGTGTATCTTCCTTAATTTATATACAGCCAAGTTTATGGATCGTGTGGTATATTGAGAAATACATTATTTGCTACTCTTGATGATAAGGTACAACAATAATAGAACAATACAATTTTACAGCAGTATGCCTATATTCGTCGGTGGATCATGGACCGTCAGATCAGAAGAATGATAGCCAGAGCCGTCGGATAATTCATAATTGCGCCTGACAAAAGAAGAAGATGTAAGCCCATCATTAGCTTTATAAAAAGAAGAAATGTAATGGTGGGCCTAATAACATAGCCTTTTTAAAAAGTTAAATCATTACCAAAATTCAGAAAAATACCAACGGAAAAAGTATATAATAGCCAGAGCCGTCGGATAATTCCATAATTACTCCGGAAACAAAAGAAGAAAAAAAAGATGTAAGCCCAACATTAGCCCAATAAAAAGGAGAAATGTAATGGTGGGCCTAATAACATAGCCTTTTTAAGAAGGTAGAACATACTTACATACCAAAATTCAAAAAATTACCAACGGAACAGTATTACCAATTCAAATTTCGAATACAACAAAATTGCTTTTCTCTCTTTCTCTCTCAGAAACAGAAATGGAATCGAAAACTCCAGTGAAACCCAAACTTCCAGATTCTTCTTCTTCGATTTCCAAAGTCAGAGTCGTAATTAGGGTTCGTCCTTCTCTTCCCGTCGACGAGATCGGCGATCTTCGATCATGTGTTTCCGTAATCACCGGCGATGACGGAGATACGAGTGAAGTAACGGTTCATCTCAAAGATCCAGAGAGCTGGTAAGCTTCTTTCTCCATTTCCTTTCTTCGATTTCGGTTCTAATTAGCAGAAATTTGATTACGGATTTGGTGTTTGTTTCGATTTTTGATGCAGTCGAAACGAAAGCTATCAGCTAGATGCGTTTTACGGGAGAAATGATGGTGATGATGATAATGTGAAGGAGATATTCGATAGAGAAGTGGAACCTTTGATTCCGGGACTCTTTCAAGGTTTTAACGCTACCGTGCTTGCTTACGGAGCCACCGGAAGCGGAAAAACGTTCACAATGCAGGTCAATTAGTTACAAATTTTACAAAATATTTGGATTTTAGGATGGAGAAATTCGAAATTAGTGTAGTTTATTTTTTGGTAGCTTCTCTCTCTTTGATCTGTCTTTGATGAATCATAGATGAGAGAGTTTACAAATTATCTCACAAAGAGCATTAAAATGAGAGATTTTAGTACGAATTTCCTTCTGACTGGTTTTAGAGAACTATATTTCTTTGTAAACTACTTTGGTAACTGATGAGCTGCCTGGAGAAATGTGGATTTAGGTTGGAGAAAGTCGAAATTAGTATAGTTCATTGTTCTTTAGTTTGTGATTCATCTGCGTTTGATGATTTAGAGTGGAGAAATCAATAGTATTGTTGTTAGATCATTGAGGAGAGAGTTTACAAATTTGGATATTCTAGTGATGTAGAGCTTCTGATTGGTTTTAAAGAACTATTTTTCTTTGTGAGGTGTTATCTTGATTTCTGAAACCGGTTTCACGGAGAACTGTAGCTCTTTATCAATCTACTTTGGGACTTTCTGTACATTGCTTCCTTATAATGGTTTCAGGGAACCGATGAGCTGTCTGGCTTGATGACATTGAGTATGTCAACCGTTCTGTCTATGTGTGAGAAGACTGGAAGTAAAGTGGAGATTTCGTATTACGAAGTTTACATGGACAGGTGTTGGGATCTTCTTGAAGTTAAAGCTAATGAGATTGCTATTTGGGATGATAAGGATGGACAAGTTCATCTTAAGGGACTTTCTAGTGTACCTGTTAATTCCATTGATGAGTTTCAAGAGGTGTACTCATGTGGTGTTCAGCGGAGGAAAGTTGCGCATACTGGTTTGAATGATGTCTCTAGTAGAAGCCATGGAGTGCTTGTGATCTCGGTAATTTCAGAAGGTGTTGTTACTGGAAAAATCAATCTGATTGATTTGGCAGGTAATTCTCTGACCAATTACAAAGTATATAAGGACATGATTGAACTGGAGAAATCTTGATACTGTATTAACTAAAGTCTGTGGCTTATGCAGGCAACGAAGACAATAGAAGGACAGGCAACGAAGGGATCCGTCTTCAAGAGAGTGCCAAGATTAATCAGTCATTATTTGCATTGTCCAATGTGGTTTATGCATTGAATAACAACCTGCCAAGAGTGCCTTATAGGGAAAGAAAATTGACTAGAATACTGCAGGATTCACTTGGTGGAACAAGCAGAGCTCTCATGGTGGCATGTCTGGTATGAAGATGAAGGATTATTTTGCTTTGATCAGAAAATATCTAAGTGTCTAATGTGATGAATCTGTTTTGTGTATTTTTGGTGTTTCAGAATCCAGGAGAATACCAAGAATCTCTTCGCACTGTAAGTTTGGCTGCAAGGTCAAGGCACATCTCAAACATTGTATCTCTGAATCCCAAGGTAGAGACCCCCAAGGTTAAAACAGATATGGCAGCAAAACTGCAAGCTTGGCTTGAATCAAAAGGAAAGACGAAGAGCACGCATAGAATGATGGCAATACGTTCTCCATTGATTGGTACAAATCGAACTCCCAGTGCTCAAAGCTCGGTGAAGAAACTCGGCTGTCATAGAACAGAAAGTACTAAACGTGCTGGCACAGGACAGAGGTAACCCTTTTGAATAGCTGAGTTCTTATTTGTTCTACATCCTAGAACCTCTTCTCTCACAATATATCCATATACAGGGAAGCATTTGTGACTGCAAGGAACTTATTTGGTGGTGAAACTCCAGCTGCTTCAGATTTATGGGTATGCTACTCTCGATACCTACTAGTATTTTACCAAGTTTTGATCTATAACATCCATACTGAATGGGAAGCTTTACTTAAGTGATTGAGTTCTTTAAACATTTCAGGAACCAACACAGAATCTGCACTTAGCTTCTCCAACCAAAGAAGATGAGAGAGACACATCTGCCAAAGAGGATCAATCGGTATCAGAAGCAAACTTTAAAGGTGTGCTTTCTTAAACTACTTGATGATAACTGTTGTTGGACATTTTTATATTTCTTCTTACTTTAGTTTGCGTTTATTCTAGATAACCCATCGGACCTTGAGAAGACATACACAGAACTAAGTCCTCTTCGAGAAGCTCTATCTCCAATAGACTCAAATGCAAAGCCAAACTCTCCTTTTCTGAAGCCAGTGACTCCAAAAACACCTTTACTTTCTACAAACACTGAGAATATGCACATGGAAGGCACTTGCCAGAAGTTCAGTGCTTGGAGCACTAATTTAAAGGTACGAATCATATTTTCAAAAATCATGGACTATTATCTTGACAAGAACTAGAAATCTGATGCTTTTTTCTAACTTTTTTTCCTTTCACAGACTTGTGTCATAAACGAGTACATTCACTACTTGAATACAGCCAACAGGTAATAATAGCCTCCAGCTCATCTACCTGCCTTTGATTTATCAGAACTCTTAGAATCACACAAGAACTAACTTTCACCATTTCTTTATCTTTAAACAAACAGAGAAGAGCTAATGGAGTTAAAGGTAAAGAGCTACATGAATTCACAATAATCATTGCTTCCTTAGTCAAACATTGGTTTCACTGGACATAACTCTGTTTCATTTTCTATTTCTCAGGGAATTGGAGAGAAGATGGCTGAGTACGTACTTGAACTCAGAGAAATAAACCCTTTAAAATCGGTATTACATTCATTCTTCTCCTCCGACTTTGCGAATCAGAGCTAAACTTAATCTGTCTTTCATCTACTAACCAAATATCTGGATTTTCTACAGCTTAATGACTTGGAGAAGATCGGATTCACCTCAAGACAGGTTCATAACTTGTTCAAAACAGCCACTAAAGGAATCCTTGAGAAGCCAGTTTCTATTTCACCAACAACGCCTTAGTTGTTGCCTCTAGTTTCGTCTCTTCAAGAACTTGTCTATTGTGTGTCTAGTAGTTTCATTATTGTCTGTATGTTCTAATTTGACTAAGCTTTGTAACCAGAGATACATGTTCTTAATCTTAACACTTAAGTGTGTAGTAAGTAAAAAAGCAAACTTCAATGTTCTCATTTAAACTTAAACACAACCCCCCATCATACTTGAATTCTATAGTCATATTGATAAACCTTACAGAGATATCTTAATGACCAAACCATAACAAGACACACAGAAGAAGATGAACAACAACAAGACAGACTCAAATCACCGGTAAAACATTACCAACGAAATCAGCAATTATTACATAAACATTAAGGTTATTGCAAGACTCTTAGGGGGTTTATGAGGTTGTTCATTTGCAGGTGCATGGGTTGCACTTGCAGTCAGATCCACATTTGCATGCATCATTCTCAGCGACGAAAGTCTCACCAGAAGCCTCGTACTGAGAGCTCATTGATGGAGCAACACCGAGGACAAGAGTCTCAGTGGTGGTAGTCTCACCAGAGAAACCCAAGTCAGGGTACATTTTGCAACTACACAGACAAAAAAAAACATGTGTAAAAAATTAGAGAAATATTAAAACCACAGAGATTTGATTAAGATTGTGCTAATATCTAGTCGGAAAAATATAGTATTATATACATTTTTGGTCCGTTACAAAACTTTGGACCATTTCTCGATCTATACATGTGTTATCCTTGCGCATGGACGATACTAATCTCTGAGCTTTTCTAGGTTTTATCTCCAAATTAGAAGATTAAAAGACCAGTAAAATCCTAATTGTAAGGTCTTAATACAGATTTTCTTGAGAAATAGGGTCAATTTTACAAAATATATGAGAGTGTGAGATTTATTTACCCTGTGCATCCAGTGCACTTGCAGCCAGCTCCACAACCACAGTTTCCTCCACAGCAAGACATATTCTCTTAGAAGATTTGAAGAAAATTTAAGAAGATTTTAATTTGCCTTAAGAAGCTCTCTCAAATCAATCAGTGAATGAAACTGACAATAGGAGGAGCTTTGATATTTATAGGCCAAATGAGAAAATATGAACCGTCCACTTGTCGTAATCTTAGTCCACTCTTATCACCAAGTGATTTTTATTAGGAATACTCTTCAACTCATGAAAATTCAAATGTATACATACTTTTAAAAAATGAGAAACATATTTGACAAAGAAAAAAGAAAATCAAAACTTTTAAAATCATACCATCTCCTCAGTTAATATTTATTTAATGTTAGTTACAAAAATTAATTTACTTGGAATTCAATATCAAAACTTAAGCAAAGATTTAATATTTCATTTTTGAAAAATAGAAAGAAATCACAAATTATAGAATGTTTCTTTAATAACATCTAGTATTTGTTTTCAAATATTCTCTTTGCTTAAGTTTTTCATTGCTATCTATAAGACTATAACCATGGTCCATAATTCAATATATTCGGTTTTAAAAGAATAAACGAGTAAGTGCATAAATCCATAAACATGTCATATGATTTCACTCAAATCACATTAATCATGTGTATATAGTATATTAGTTTTGTCTTGTCTACATATTTGAAATAGTATTATAGTTTTTTTGGGATTAGTATAGATATAAGTATCACTTTGGTTGATCCAATTTGATAAAAAGAAAGTCTCAAAAACAAGATCTTGGAAAGGAAAAAGTGAGTGTTCCAAAGTTTGGTTTGAAAGACTTTTGTCAAAGTGAAGTGAAAAGACGAGCCAAGTTGAGATAACCTTACCAAATACCAATCAGAAAATGTGGGTCCATTTTCGACCTTGGCCGTTCTATGTGTGTATTCGAATCGAATCTTACTTTTTCATACGTTTCTATCTACTGATAAAAGTGAATGATAAATTAGGACAACCATCCATTTGGGAATATTGCACTATCGATAAGTCTAATTTCTATGAAAAAAGTTGAAGAGCTGATGTGTAGTCTTTTTTCTCTTCATAAAAAAAGTACGTGAAGAAACAAAAAAATTGTTTACTAGAAAGAGCAAAAACAAAGCGCCCACCGTGGGGCTCGAACCCACGACCACAAGGTTAAGAGCCTTGCGCTCTACCAACTGAGCTAGACGGGCTTTTGTTTCCTTCCGATATTTTAGTATATTTATACACGAATTATGCTCCCTAAGTCCACATGATTCTGAGTTTGAACTTGTATATATTAACATGATCTAAAATCTAAGAACTTATAAATCCCAAATAGGGATTATTGGTTCGATTAGTTTAGATAATGGGATTTATAAGTTCTTAGTTCCCAATAATTTTCTTTTTAAAACTTTTAGTTTTGGGATTGCACTCGTTAAACTATTGGTTCGTGTCTATTTAGACCACAAAAAACAGAACTATGTTTCAATTTTCTAATCCTCACTCATTTCAATACAGTATGTTGTCCTCTACAATCTCTTTTACACACAACTTCAACACAGAAGAAGAAGAAGAAGAAAAAAAATCATACAAAACATTATATTTTTATGTACCTTGAACTCCAAGAAAAACAACAGAAACCCCAAAAAAGAATGAACAAAATAAATGAGATACTGAATCAAGCTCTTGAATGACTCCCTTAATCTGATACAAGCAATTCTTCTAGAAGCTCCTCAAAGATCAAATCCTCAACTTCAATCCCAACGCATTCACTCTCAAACTGCAAATCCATCCATCCATCATCTCTCGACAAATCCCTACTCATAATCTTATCAAACGAATGCTCGCCGTGTGGCTTGTAACGCAAGTAAGAGCTTATTCTAACCCAGACCTCTTTCAAAACACTATACCCCAATGCCATTCGATGGATTCTACATAGGGGTGATAATGGTTTGGGATAGTAATGGTAAGATCTTTCGTAGATTTCGATTAATACCTCGTTGATTAAATCGAATAGAAGTAAG
The DNA here is from genome assembly GCA_900406295.1 of Aurinia saxatilis. Lineage (NCBI taxonomy): Eukaryota > Viridiplantae > Streptophyta > Magnoliopsida > Brassicales > Brassicaceae > Aurinia > Aurinia saxatilis. The sequence goes on along the minus strand of OVAP01001826.1, from coordinate 14,253 downwards.
TGGTTGCAATTACCGCCTTCTTCTTGGTTTCTTGAGCATTCTGGATCTTGGAACATACATCCTCCTGTTGTAGTAGTTGTTGTAACTTCTTCGTAGACTAATGGATCTAGTGGCTGGTTATCTGATTGCCACATTGAAAGTGATTCTGGTGCGTTGAAACCGGATATCTCGAGTATGTCTCTTACATAGTTGAACTTCATTTTATCTTGTGCTTCTATCTGAAGTACTTCATCTATAGCTGATTCTACTGTTTTGCTTCTTGAAACCGTCTCTACATCTGGATCTTGTTGTATCTCTAAATCTGTGAAATGAAAAGTTTGTCATTGTCAGAATATGAGACAAGAGAAGGTAATGTGATCAAAAGTGACTTGATGTTCAAGGTACCTTGTGGGATGTTAGATTCAGAAGTATTTTCATCAAAAATAGGACTGTTTTCTGAAGATTCTTGCAAAGATTTTATTTCAGTTTCAGCATCAAGCATAGAAACTTCTCTGTCTTGTTCTTTCTCGATCATTGAAGTAGATATTTCTCTGTCTTGTTCTGTCTCAATCATCGATACAGGAGTTTCTGCGTCAAGATCCTCTGTATCCTCTGGCATTTCATGTTCTGAAGACTGAGAGTTCTCTTCCGAGACCTCTGAAATGTCGTCCAAACAATCTTGTTCTTGCTCAATGGATCTACTTAAAGTCATGTATTGACCAGGAAGGTCATCAATCTTTAAATCATAACATTTCATTTCAGGTGATGAAAGAATCCTTCCCAAGAATTTAGGAGTTTTCTTTGAATGCAAAGCCGATTCTTCGGACTCCACTTTTGATATCTCTGAAGTAGTATCATTCTTCGCTTCTCTTTGGACGCTAGATTCATACAACTGAAGATATCTATCAAGTGATCCACACAAGGATGATGCTCTTTTTATTGGCTTCAGTTTTGTACCTTCTGCTTTGTTGCTTTTAGTACCAGAACTTCCTTTCAAGTGCGCGAAAATGTCGTGCCTCAAATCTTTCGAAAACCCGTGTTTCCGAGGCACCTTGTCTAAGACAGCATCCATTGTGATACGGTGTTTCTCATTCTTGTTCTCATTAATGACATGCTTTATCTTCTGCCTTAAATCCTTAAAACGTTTGATTACAACTTGATTTGTCCCTCGCTTTCTCGTGTAACCAGAACCAGATGAATCTTCATCAGCCAGTTTTGCTATTGCTTCATTCAACTTCTGAATCCCATCTGCTTTGAGTTCTGCTGATATAGAAGGAGAAGTTGGCTTTTTATCGATATCTACCATCGAGTCAAAACCATTGTTATGATCCTCTCTATTAATACCATGAATAGGAAATGATCCGGCTCTAGTCATTGTCTTGGAGCTGAAAGCTTGTTGGCTCTGAAAATGCCGGGCTAATGGAGACCCCGGATCTTGCAATACTTTTAACAAGAAGTTTCTATTCATGTGGATCAAATTGAGCGCGTCGAAACATGCTTTGGACCGTCTAGGCGATGTATCTTCCTCATTCTCGGAGAAATCCTTAGTGGTATGTCTCAATTTTGAGTCAAACCAAGGCTCTTCATCATCGTTTTTCGCCTTCTTCTTGTAATCTTTTTCATCAAAATCTGATTTACTTCCATCAGTAGTATCATCAACTGTAGTATTCTCTACAATAAACTCTTCACTATCACTATTGCTTGATTCCTCTGACATGAGATAAAGCGGGTTTAAAGAGCCAATCGCGGGTGAAATAACCGCCTTGTTAAACACTCTATTACGATCATTTCCATTCGAAGAGCTCTTATCCGAAGATTCTACCTCACTCGATGAATCTTTCTCTTTCGGAACAGGATAAGTACAGCTTCGGTGATGACGACCTTTCTTCTTAGTCTTGTCCTCTAACACAAGTGCCTTGATCAATGCTTTCACTGACCTTTTGATTTCTGAATGTGTTTTTCTTAACCTCTCTTCTGAATTAACTTTCTGGGACTTCTCCTCTGGATTGTGATTCTTTTTTTTTTTCTCCCCTGAGTTAGAATCTTTGGATCTTGTTGAAGAGCTAGACTTCCTTGGTCTTTGCACACAGTCCTAGAGCAATGAAAATTAATAAGAATCTGACTTCATGGTTTAAGTAACTTTTTTATATATTATAGTTTGCATCAACTTACTATATTGGTTTTGTCTTCCACTTTGCTCTTGGATGTGGAACTACGTTCTGGTGATAGTATTGTGTTGTTTACTTCATTTTTTGTTCCTATTACAAAACAGAAAAAAACAGAAAACATGAAGATAATGTCACAAATACAAACAATTGTAGAATCCTTATTATACTCATGAGAACATCAAAAAAGAACAATGGCACAAGTTGTATACTTATCTAGACATCAAACTAAGGCAAAAAAGAAATCGAGTTTTGTCTTACCGGGAGAATGTTTTCGACAAACTGGTCTCTTGTGAGGAAGACGTTTCTTGATGTAACGCCAATGGTTATGTTTAAGAATGTCAAATAGTCCCCACATGAATCCAGGATGGTTTTGGATTGGTGAACAAGTCACCTTGTGACGCAAATTCTTCCCCATTGGTAAAATTCTGATTAAAAAAAACTCACTCCAGCCTCAAATTACTTAAACCTGAAAATAACAAGTTCTACATATAAACAATGTAACACATCAAAAATTACCCAGATTATATGTCAAATGGGATCCTATAATCAAGAATTTTAGCAATACAACATCAAAACGCCCAAAAAATCAGAGACAAAATGGATTAAGATCTCTCCTACATCGAAAATCCAAATCGAAATCTTTGATCATATCATGTCATTCACGTAACATAATTCCATAAGAAAAGGAACAAACCGATAATCTAATTCTCTAAAGCGTTACGAAACATATATAACCAAACTACATTTTATAATGTAATCACCACCAAGAACAAAACTAATTGTGATTAATTACATACCTTAAGGAGGTGAAATGTGAGGAGCATCATCTTCTTGGTCGCCATTAGCCATGGCGGGATAGAGAAAGACAAAAGACAAACGAGAACGATAAAAGCCTAAGCGTGCGTGACATGAACTTTGAGAAATTTTGCAGTTTAACGAATTTTTGGATTAATTATTTTTTATCATTAACAAATTAAAAACTCCATTAGGTATTATTCGGCCCAATACAGTACGTAAAGCCCATTATGGATCTACGGCCTTTTCTTATAGTTTGCTGATTCCCTTTGATATTCCCCATTGAGAATTTTTCAGAAGCTGTAAAGACAAGTCGAATCTCACAATTTATTCTAATCCGTTTAAAGATTTGACTCGCAGGCTTTAATTAAACCCAAATTGTCATTTGCAGAATCTTATTTTGTCTCCGACAAGACTAAAAGAAAAAAACAAATCTACATGCAGAAAAATATTCAGATATACTTACATGTAATAACTGAAAACTTGAGATAAATGTTAACTTTACTAATTACTAGTACTGTATATGACTAAAGTTATGGTTTTTAAGTTTTATATATTGTTAAACAAAAGAACTCTTAGACGTTTCTACACATTTCGAAGGGTTTTATCACCATTATTTTTTTTCCCAATAACGTAATGATTAAAAATGGACATGTAATGAATGATGTAATAATGCATTTACTATTTCCCTTTATGGATTTAACATTTTGATGTTATTTTATTATTTGCTTTCAACGCACAATGAAGTCATTTGACTTTTTGCCGCTGAATACTTTAATGCATCTCTTACAAAAACCACCACATACATACTCCTCATCTAAAAGTCAACTCCTTCGTACAAAAAACACTATTTCTTTAAAGAAGAAAAAACTATTTTTAGCAAATAAAAGGAAACAATAAAATTATAATTTAGTTCAAGTTTTAGATACATGTTTGTTGGTTTAGTTAAACCAAATCGTACTAAACTTCCCTAATTAAGAAATGTTGGCAGGATCTGTATTCTATACCAAAGCAACCTATACACCCTTTTATTTTTATTTTACATTTATAAAATTTTAAACCGAAACAAAAAATTTGAATTCTGAATTTTTCATCAATATTTTGTTTAAGAACAGTTTATATATTTTGTTATACACATACCTACCAAAATACATAAATAGATCTGAATTAGAATAATTTTTTGAAGTGAAAACTGACGAGATTTTGAGTTCTCGGTAAAATTATATAAATCAAAAGCACTATATATCTTTATCAAATAGTTTATTTATTTATTCCATTACTATTTAAATAACAAAAAAAACTTTTTGTCAAAAAAAGTATTTTTGTATAATTTTACTAATTCCACTAACATTAGAATAAACTCAATTCCCAAAGAATAAACTTTTCTCAAAGTCAACTCTCTCTTTCTCTTTCACATCTCCATGACTTTGTCTCTTCTTCTTCTTCATCATCATCATAAAATCAAACCAAAACTCATTTCAACATAAATCTCTCTCGAGAAACACAACACAAACACAAACACAAATCTCCTTTCATGTCATCAATCTAAAAACAATCCTCTTCAACCAAATGGGAAATGGAGTCACCACTTTAAGCACATGTTGTACCGGAACAGTCGCCGGAGAACTCTCCCGTCGGTACGATGTTTCCTTGATCCAAGATGGACTTGGTCACTCTTTCTGTTACATACGACCGGATCTCACCGGATCAGTCTTACCTCTCCGACCAGAACCTATTCAAGAAACTACTACAACAACTTTCAGATCAATCTCTGGTGCATCTGTAAGTGCAAACCCTTCAACAGCTCTCTCTGGAGCTCCACCTTCAGAATCAGATTGTTCATTTAACTCCGCCGCATTCGAAAGCTCCGGTAACTTCGCTTCTCTTCCTCTCCAGCCTGTACCACGTGGACAATCTGGTCCGATTGTTAATGAGTCTGGTCTAGGGTCAGCTACGTTTGAAAGAAGATTCTTGTCTGGTCCGATCGAAAGCGGGTTGTATTCGGGTCCGATGGTTACGAAGATGGAAGAGAAACCTAATAAGAAGATCAAAAGAAAGTCTTCTTCTTCACCAAGAAAACCAAAGTCCAAGAAGAAGAGTTTTCTTACATTTAAGTCTCTGTTCATGAATCTTGTTTCGAACAATAAGCCTCGGTCGAAGAAGAATGTGATCGAGCCGATCAGTGGTTCTGATTCTTCGGATTCCGGTCGGATTCAGCTTCAATCTGAGATTACTTCCTCAAGAAGCGAAGAAAACCCTAAACCTAAAGAGGAAGAAAAGGAACAGAGTAGTGACTCTGTTTTGGATGTTCAATGGGCTCAAGGGAAAGCAGGGGAAGATCGTGTACATGTTGTTGTCTCTGAAGAAAACGGATGGGTCTTCGTCGGAATCTATGATGGATTTAGCGGTCCAGATGCACCGGATTATCTTCTCAACAATCTATACATTGCTGTCCAAAAGGAGCTTAACGGGTTGCTTTGGAATGTCGAAAACAGTGAGACCGAGATCAGGAAGTGTTCGGATGAGGAAGAATCCGATTCGGGTAAAGAGAATTGTCCTGAGATAAGCAGCGATAAGGTTGCTTCTGGTGCAAGGAATCAAGAGAAGAGTGTGAAATGGAAATGTGAATGGGAGAATAATAAGGAGTCAAATAGCGAAAGCAAATCTTGTGATCATAAAGGATCAAATTCGACGACAATAAACCATAAGGATGTTCTCAAAGCTCTTTTACAGGCTTTGAGGAAAACCGAAGAAGCGTATCTAGAGTTAGCTGATTTGATGGTTAAGGAGAATCCGGAATTAGCATTGATGGGATCTTGTGTTCTAGTGACATTAATGAAAGGAGAAGATGTATATGTGATGAATGTTGGAGATAGTAGAGCGGTTCTAGCGCGGAAACCTAATTTCGCGGTTGGGAGGAAGAGAGAAAAGGAATTGGAGAGAATCAAAGAAGGTAGTTCATTAGAAGATAAAGAAATGCTGATGAATAGAGCAATGAGGAATAGTTTGGTTCCTTTGCAACTTAACATGGAACATAGCACAAGAATTGAAGAGGTAATAAGTAGTAACTAAACAAGAACCAAACATGTTTTGTGTGTTGTATAGAATAAGACATTGAAGAGTTTTGTTTGTCTAATGATTGTAGGAAGTGAGAAGAATCAAGAAGGAACATCCTGAAGATGATTGCGCGGTAGAGAATGATAGAGTTAAAGGATATCTTAAGGTCACTCGCGCATTCGGAGCTGGATTTCTCAAACAAGTAATCCACCGATTAAATTTTATGGACTTCCAACTTAAAACCAATTATTATCGGATAATTTTGCTGATCCATCTAATTTTGTATATGATCAGCCTAAATGGAACGATGCACTACTAGAGATGTTCAGAATCGACTACATTGGAACAGCACCATACATTACATGCTCTCCATCACTATGCCATCACAGACTAACATCTCGCGACAAATTCTTGATCCTCTCTTCTGATGGATTATATGAATATTTCTCAAATCAAGAAGTCATTTTCGAGGTTGAATCTTTCATCTCTGCTTTTCCTGAAGGTGATCCAGCTCAACATCTAATTCAAGAAGTCCTCCTACGTGCTGCCAACAAATTTGGTAAGATTAAGAACATTAAAAATATATAAATAAACAATATGTCATTTTCAATGCATTGCTGAAAATCTTATTATTTTTTGTTTTAATATGTTAGGTATGGATTTTCATGAATTGTTGGAGATACCACAAGGAGATCGTAGAAGGTATCATGATGATGTCTCTGTGATTGTGATCTCACTTGAAGGAAGAATATGGAGATCATCAATGTGAATATTTTGGGGGTGTTTTTTCATGAAATCATTTGAAGAACTAATTTCAATAACTCGGATTGGTTTTATTTTTCTTTTTTTTTCCTCACATAAATTTTTTCATGTGTTGTATCTATGTTGCCTAAATAGTTTTAGTGAAAAAAGACACCAAAGTGAGCACATATATGTATCTTTGGGTTACTCTTTGTATATCAAATTTGTTCTCGATAAGCTCCCATATCCAATCATCCCAAATGCAATACCAAGATTCACATATATACCTGGTAGTTTTATTTTCTTTATTTTTACAATCCTCGATAGATATATTTTATCTACAATCCAAACAAAACTAAGAATGTTAACTTCAAAACCCCTCCCTAAGAATTTAGTTTGTCGAATAAATTGAAAACTTCAAATGTTTTACATAACTGTGAAAACTAACCAAACATAGAATTATATCGTTTACTTAATCGTTAGTCATTTTTAGAGTTATGTAAATCAACCGATTCTAATTTTATCAGGTAAAAATAAATTATTTTAAAAGAAAACACCTACATAGTGATTTAAACTAATATATGTAAAGTGCTTTGATTATGTTTGAATTAGGTCCAAACATTCGGGTATTTGATTTGGTTCGATTCGGATATTTCAGATATCATAAAAGAAAGTTCGTTTCAAATACCAGAATTTCAAAAAATAAGAATGACTCGGATAATTTAGCATTCTTCGTTCTGTTTGAGTATAGGTTTGGTTCGGTTCGGTTCATTCGGTTCCATTCGGTTCGGATAATATGTCACCCTAGTCCTTTGTGAGCCTTGAATCATTGACCATTATGGTGGCGGTGATGCTGCACAACTTGGGGAGTAGGGTAGACTTGGATAAAATGGGCCTAATATTAAAAGCCCAAGTTGATATCAAGCAAAAAAACAAAGCCCATGAAATCTGATAGCGTCAAGCGTCTCCTCCTCTGATTCCAACGTCGCACTCCTCTCTTGTTCCCGTCGTCTTCTCCGATACAAACGAAACCTCACTCACTCTTCACTCCTCTTCTCCAAATCCCAAATTAGGGTTTTAAAACTCCACCTCCACATCAAGAAATGAGATCCTCCACAATCTACTAAAACAAACAAAATGGGAAACTGTGGTACTCGAGACGAAGCTGCTGCAGTCTTCACTCCTCAATCTCAAGGTCCCATCTCACTCTCAATCTCTTCTTCTCTATCTCTAACCCTAACCCTAATCTCTCTTCTTCTTCTTCTTCTACAGCTCAACATCTTCAAAAGAAACACTCACGTTCCGTCTCAGATCTGAGCGATCCATCCTCTACTCCACGTTTCTTGGACGATTCACAAGTCATACCATTTACTCTCTTCGAGCTCGAGACTATAACAAAGAGCTTTCGTCCTGATTATATACTCGGTGAAGGTGGATTTGGAACTGTTTATAAAGGTTACATTGATGATAATCTTCGTCTTGGACTTAAGTCACTACCTGTTGCTGTTAAAGTTTTGAATAAGGAAGGTCTTCAAGGTCATCGTGAATGGCTTACTGAAGTTAATTTCTTAGGGCAGTTAAGGCATCCTAATCTTGTTAAGCTTATTGGGTTTTGTTGTGAGGATGATCATCGCTTGCTTGTTTATGAGTTTATGTTGAGAGGCAGTCTCGAGAATCATCTCTTTCGAAGTAAAGCTCGGGTTTTTATTCTCTTTTTGTTTCGAATTTAAGCTCTTAGTCTCGTGTTGTGTGTAACGTTGGTCTCTTGTTCAGAAACTACAGCTCCACTGTCTTGGTCTAGGAGGATGATGATTGCTCTTGGAGCTGCGAAAGGGCTTGCTTTTCTTCATAATGCTGAAAGACCGGTTATTTATCGGGATTTTAAGACTTCGAATATACTGCTTGACTCGGTAACTTGTTGTTGTTATTTTTTTTCTTTTGGTGATGTACAAATCTCTGGCGGATTTGGTTAGTAATGGATTTTTGCTTGTGTTGTGGTTACAGGACTACACAGCTAAGCTTTCGGATTTTGGCTTAGCTAAAGCTGGCCCTCAGGGTGATGAAACCCATGTCTCAACTCGAGTAATGGGTACTTATGGTTATGCTGCCCCAGAATATGTGATGACTGGTATGATATGCTTACTATAGTCACATGTAGCTTAAATTTGCGGATGATCATAAACATACTTGACCAGTAGTTTTACTTTTACATGGGATTGTAGAAATGATCAGCTATTGTATATATAGGTCCTACAATATAAAAATAGGGTAGTTTCTTGAGGTGGTTAGCTGAACATGAGAGGCTGCGTCAAATGTTTCAGCTTGTTGTCCTATTACTACCACAATGAACCTTACTAGATTGCTAGTTAACATATAGGATCGTGTACAGCTTTGGACCATGCCCTTTTATGCACATATTACTTTAACCATAAATGCTTAAACCATTCCACAGATAAACACTGACTTGGTTCTGTTACCAATGAACTAGGACACCTGACGGCCAGAAGTGATGTGTACAGCTTTGGAGTTGTCCTTCTGGAGATGTTGACAGGAAGAAAATCAGTGGACAAGACAAGACCTAGCAGAGAGCAGAATCTGGTTGATTGGGCTCGACCGAAGTTGAATGATAAGAGAAAAATGCTGCAAATAATTGACCCAAGGCTGGAGGACCAATACTCTGTCAGGGCAGCTCAGAAGGCATGCAGCTTGGCGTATTATTGTCTCAGCCAGAACCCAAAAGCTAGGCCATTGATGAGTGATGTAGTTGAGACTTTGGAACCTTTGCAATGTACAAATGACTCCCTGATCCTGGGTGCAACGACTGCAGCTGGAGCTGCATTTGCAATGGGAGGGGTGCCTGATTACAGAATGCAGAGGAGGTTTGGAAAGAATGTTGGGCCTGGTGCCATTTGCAGATCACCCAATCCCAATTGTTCACCGGGTGGGCCTGCAGCATGCAGAGTGCGGTGATTCGCGTCAAGTGTATATAATCGGTTCGCTGTGTCTCCTTTTGCCTGATTTGGTTGCTAAGAATCATGGAAGCGGTTTGCTTCACCTTGTTTTTGTTGTTGTTGCTGCTGTTTATCTGTTGTTGATCTGTTTAAAGTCTTGAATGTTTGTGATTGAGTGTGGTTCTTGTTTAAATCAGCACTCTAATGTAGTCTGACATTTCTATTCACTCCAAGGGGAAATTTTTGTGTAATCCGTATTGATTTTGGTAGCAAAACTTCGCACCATATGATTACAAATTTACAATAGTCTAATTTGTCATGTTTTTATAACAACAGAAATATCATGAACTAACTAGTTTCTGAGGATCCTACACAGTGTTAACAGAAGAGTATAAAGTTACAAAAACCTTAAACCTTATACCTACCAAATAAACCTCTGGACACCATCTTCATGGCTCCATTTGAACGGTCTAAGCAAGAACATTGCCATTGTAAACACATTAATACCGACAAAAATCATTCCAATGAGAAGCCAAGTGGCGACGCCGGTGCGTTTGATGCAGGAGTGAAGCATGAAGAGATAAAATGGAATGGTGTAATATCTGAACTCGATCAATGGAGTAGGAACAAGAACGCCGCATGTAGCTAAGAAATAGATCAGTACCCAAATTTTCCTTTGAGTGTTTGCTGTAGAATTGAGAAAGAACCAAGTCAGATTCACAATGCAAAAAAAAGAGAGAAGGGAAATTAAGAGAATCATACTACACAAAATGGTTTCAACATACCTAGTAAAGTTAGAATTGAGAACCAGGAATAAACGTAAACCGGAACTAACAGGTATCTCATCAACCAATGAGCATTGATGATTTTCCTCCACAGATAAAATGGATAGTGACGATTATCGGCTAGAAGATAAGGATGAGCCAAACTGCAATAGTGTTCAGAAAACGATGAGAATGAGAGCTTTGTAGTAGAAGAGCTTTAGGTGTTTAGAGAGGTATTTAAAAACCGAACCTGAAAAAGTGTACAGAGGCATATCCGGCTATCAGAGCCACAAGAGTTAGTAGAAGGCTTAAGGGCCAATTTTTATGGAGCTTTTGTAACACATTTCTTAGTTGATGTACTGAGAAGTGTAAGGGAGTAGTGAAAAGGGCAGAGACGAGGCTAAAATACATTATCTGCGCGAAATGTGGTGAGACTACATGAGCCTCTTTTGCACCTGTGAATTCAAATTGATGGATTAGTAAAATGACAATAATAGTGACATAGTAATCATTTACAGAATACGCATATGGAAGCAATTCCTAATTGACATGAAAGAAAGATATTTTCATACCGAGGACTATGCCACCATTCCAGAGGATAAATATACCAAAAGCTACCACAGCCACAATAAAAGGGCTAAAATTGACCAAAAGCCTCCACTTCATATTCCAAGATGTTGAGATAACAGCACAAATTTCATAGACTAAGCCTGCGATATAACCTTGGATACTGTAAGAGGAGCATTTAAATTTGTCAAACTCCAAACAAAACATGTAAAGCAGCCTACCTGAAGTATCCTCCGCAAAAGAAACGCTTTTATGGTTTCTAGTATCTGAGCTACTACCAGACACTCGTTTTCTAAGATTCGATCTCGGACTCGCCTCTTTCCTATTCATGGACTGATGCACATCTTCATCAACTTTTTGTTTTTCTTTTTGCCTCGGTGAGTCAAGAGTGAAGTCTAAAACACCTGAGCAAGCAACGAAAAGCATCCATACTACATTTGTTTGTCTGATAAAAACTGCTAAAATACCAAACTGCAAGGACAAAACCCGAAATAAATTTGCCAGCCTAATCGTAAATCCAACAATAAAAAACAACTAAACTTCTTCAAAATGACTTACCAATGCACTGAAGACATATCTCCTTCTCAAACAAGCAAGGTACATGGCAAGAACTGCAGTTAGAGAAGCTACATCTGTATAGTAGAGGAAACTGAAGAACCAATGAAGAGGATAAAGCGACATAACCAACGCCATCAAAGTCACCTTCCCATCACTAAGATTAGGCCCCAAGAATCTAATTATCTCATACACTAAAATTCCACACAAGACCGCAAAAACAGCATTCGTAGACCGCAGAACAGAAGTAGAACAAGCTTCTGCAAAAGACTGAGTAGTAGTATCTTTCATCAACAGCATTCCAGGGAACAGTGAAGCAACATGTGCTAGTGAAAGATAGTACCTACAACAACAACGTAATGAATCTTAACGAATCTCTAAATCTCTCTGTATAGTAGCATGAACACTAACTAACATCAAAACACACATTAAAGGTAACAACTTTAGAATCTTTATAACAAGAGATGAGCATTACAAGCCAGGTGGGGTAGTGATCATTGGATCCCAACTCTTAAAATCACCATTACAGTATTTCTGAGCTTGAGGCACATGAAATATCTCGTCCTGCAAAAAAAATTCACAGAGATTAAAAATTGCTTCACAGATTCTATTGAGAACCCAAGTTCTAAAAGTACCATGTAAGGTTCTGGAACAATGTTGTTCACGATGATCGATATAGGAATCACCCATAAGCTCGTGATTACTGCAACAGCTAATCTCCCCATTTTTGTTTCCTTTGATTTGAATTAGATTATAAAATAAAAGATCTGAGTGATTATATTCGTGGATCAATCATGGGTTTTGGTGATCGGAAGAATCAGAGACTGAAATCGGATTTTTCCCGGAAAATCTGAGTGAGAGCTTGAAGACGACGATGAGATTTCGATTGACGAAAGAGACGAGTGTTGAAATTGGGCTTTGGGCTTTACTAATATTATGTCTTAAGCCCAATAGTGTGGTAACGAGAAAGCCCTGTATTCTTATACTTTAAGTTTAAGAAGTGAGATATTTTTACTAGACCTCAATGGTTTTGTAAAGATCTTGTTAGACTCAAACTTTTGATGTGAGAAACCAACAAAAAAGGGAGAGGTAGTGAGAAGCTGACTAGTGAGAGTAAGAAGGAAACAAATTCATAACTAAATTTTTGGTGTTTAGTTCTCATTTGTATTCACCTAGTTGACATCTTTCTTTTCTTTTTTGGTAATAAAGTACATCTAGTGTAATGACTCATAATGAATTTGTTTGGATTATTTTATGAGGTAAAAGAATCTTCTATATATACTACCATTTTAGTCACTTTTCAAAAAAATTATTGAGCTTTAATTACTTCTTTTTTTTTTGTCAAGATTCAAAGGTATTTGCACATATCACCGATCTTTAAAGTTTTGGTCCATTTTGTTAATTTCTTAAGTTCGGTAAAATTTCGTCTTTCAACTTTTAGTTTAGTAGTTAGTGTCCATAGATTTGATTATTACTTTTTTAAAAAGGTCATTATCTAGTTAAGTCATTTGGATTTTGAGGTTCAATCTAATTGGTTAACTCGTTGTAGTCACAAGATATGCCCACCCCCAATAGTCGTTGACATTTGGTCTCTAATTTCGACTTTGAAGATATTTATGTCTAAAGAAGTAAGAAATTATGATAAAAGAAAAGAAATCACAATCGAGCTCTTTTGTTTTGGTATGTTAATTTATCTGTGAGACTGCCATTTCTAATGCATGTTATAGCACAATTATATAACAAAAATATGCATCTGCAGCTTACAAATGTGAACGACCACAATTCATGTAAATAATATGACTTTTTATTATTACATTAAACTTTTTTAAAAGACAAATGGATGGCCCTTATTAACAATTATTAGAGGACAAGAGTATAAGCATGTCCTACACAAATGGACAACAAAGCTGTTTTGTGTCCTTAGGAATATACACTGCAAAGCTAATTTTATTAAAAGATGTGGAAATCACAAAATAAAGCTTTTAAGATAATAAAGCATCATTCAGTTAGAATCTCTGGACCCAGGATCCCAAACTTTATCTAATTTACTACTATAATGTTTTGACTTTAATCTATATAATAATACTTTTTGAGGAAAACTCCATAAATAAACAGCTTTCTGGTTTGTTCACAAATGGAGAACTAGGTTGCACCAAAATTACATAAGAGTTAGCAAGTGGACATGCAACTAAAATACATGTAAATAGTATTTTAGTCATTGGGTCATTTATGATTATCACAGTCAGAATTCTAGAGGAGTTTTATGTAAGTTAATACTAAGCCAATCACCTAGTATACTTCAAATTAGGGGAGGTGAATAATAGTTGTTACTGATGATGGTCACTGGATAAAGAGTAGTGGGTAAAACCAAGAAAAAGAAAATGGTCCCAAAATTTGCATGTGGGATTTGATTCAAATATGTCTAAGCAGCATCGGGCAGCATCATAAAGTATCTCATTTTCTTGTAACTCCATGTGAAAAAAGCACACCACCTTTGATATATAAAAAGAGTGAACCCATCTAGCATATATATCAGACTTATACATACATATATACATTATGTTACTTGATGAATTTTCATTAATACTCGAGTTGGGTATATGTAAATTGGAAGAACCTATACTCGTAATGTTATTTTCAGATTTTTTATAAATATATATATATATATATATATAT
>OVAP01001825.1:0-21904 GCA_900406295.1 Aurinia saxatilis | reverse complement strand
AACAGTTTGAAATCGGGGTTAGAACGAGTTAAAAACGCAATATATCACTTCCTTGATNGAGTTAAAAACGCAATATATCACTTCCTTGATTCCTCTCTTGCTCACTTGCTCATCCATTTGATCCTTAAGCACCCTCCATGTCCATTTAGCTCCAAAAGTACCTAAAACCATACAAATATGCAATGCAAATGCAAGAATACAAGGCAAAGTCCTAAATGCAAGCTAAAATATGCAAGTGAGTATATATGTAACAAACTAACACAAATGCATAAGAAATGAGACTAAAATACATGTAAAAAGGGGGTAAAAACATGCACAAAACACCACTCATCAATATTAACAATTTTTAAAAAAAATCTTTGCAAATCGTATTTAGGATATTTTAGTCGTCTTATATCTATTAATAATTAGTTTTTTAAAAAATAGAAAAAATGGTATTTTACAAATATCCAAATTCAAAAAGGGTATTTTTCAAATTCCCCCAATAGATATTCTTGAAGATTGAATGTAAAATGCGCGTTCATGTTAATGCTCTGCAGCCGTTGATCATGTCTTTATCTGCTACTTTCCCAACTTTGGAGAAGGTGAGTATGGCGGTCAATTATGAACGCTTGGAAAAACATTGTTTCAAGTGTTTCTCGCTAACTTATGAGATGAAGCATTGTCCGGTCAGTGCTCTGTCTCCAAAAACAGAGAGTGGACACACTATTTTGCCTCTTTTTGCTCTGCGTCCTACAACAAACCACCAACAGCAAGACTTGCGTAGACCATATGATTTTAGGCAAAACCATCATGAAGACTCCAAGTGACCTTTTCAATTCCAAGCTCAGTCTTTTCACAACGACCGCTATGACTCCAGACGCTATCATTCTTCTTGGAACCATGATAGGTATGACAATGCGGTTAGGTCTCTTGGTGGGTCTGGTCCTCACTATGCTAAACATGATAGTCATGTTGTCGCTAAGGTTCAAGCTGATAATCATGTGGATTCATAGTTCTCTAGATATCTTGCGTGTACGGGGTAAGCTTCAGTCCCATTTGGTTGACAAAGGTGAAGTTTGTCCCTCGAAAGATGATAATCCTATTGAGTCTACAACCATTTCTCCTTTGGTTACTCGTACAGATTTTGTTGGCGGTAACTCGGGTTCTGATGGTACTTCGGCGAGATTTCGGAAACCGGCCTTGGAGAGGGTTGGAAATGTGGGGGATGTTGGATTTAATGGCAGTAAAAACATATTGCTTCTTAAAGAAGCTCTAAGTGAGGAGGATACTACCATTGCGCCTGAAGTTTCATCTAAGGCTACTTTGTTGGATCCTCGTGTCAATGATATAAATGAGCTGTCTGCACTCAATCGTTTGGGTGCATCATCATCTATGCTGGCTGGGGGCAAGGTTACTAAACGGAGAGTGATTGTACGCAAGCCTAGTCCTGTTCGTACGAAATCTAAGCCATCATGGTGGATTGATGATGGTTCCACACAGCCACAAGTACATCCTATCATTCCCAAGATCAAGAATAAGAGGGCTCGTGCTTTGGTTTTTGACGATGAACCTCCTCTCATTCCAGTGACAAAAAACTGAAGTCTGGCAAGTCAATTCAGTGACCTACTACTTTGGTATCGACTGTACCATCCTCTCGTAGTGATGGTTCGTCAAAATCAGCTGCAAGAAACAGGAGAAAACAAACCAAAGCGGTGGCTTCCAATGAGTATTTTGAGCTGGAACTGTCAAGGAGCTGGAAGCCTTGAAACAGTTCCTCGTCTTCGGGAATTGCGCAATCCTGATTTTTATTTTTAATGGAAACAAAACAAAAGAATAATTTTATGCTTGGTTTAAAGTTAAGTTTAGGTTACGATGAGCTGTTTACTGTTGAGCCAGTTGGTCGTAGTGGTGGTCTGGCTCTAATGTGGAAAAGCTCTTTAAATGTCAACATTATTTCAACTAATAATAGTATCCTTGACTTACGAGTCAAACATGGGTCTATTTCTTATTTTCTCTCTAGTGTATACGGAGACCCGATTGCTGCACTGCATTCTGTAATGCGGAATACTTTGTCTCATATTGGTTTACAACGTGATGATGCGCGGCTTCTTGTTGGCGACTTTAATGAATTATTAAATGCCGACAAAAAATTAGGTGGTCCAATCCGGGAAGAGCCCACTTTCTGGAATTTTAGAAATATGGTTTCCAACTGCAAAATTCGTGAATTAAGTAGTGTGGGAAATTCATTTTCTTTGACTGGATGGAGAGACGGTTACGTTCAATGCAAACTTGATCGTAGTTTTGGGAACGATGCTTGGTTTAATTATTTCCCGAGGTCAAAAATGAAATATTTGGAGTTATGGGGGTCAGACCATAGGCCTATCCTAATTAATTATGTTTATGATCCTATGGAACATAGCCTGGGAAAGTTCTGCTTTGATAACATATGGCTTAACCAGATTGGGGTGGAAGAGGTTGTTTGCCAAGGCTGGCTGGGGATAAATGAGGAACTTTATATTCCTTTAGTTGAGCGTATATCGAGCCGTCGGAGAGCCCTGTCCTTGTGGAAGAAGGAAACGAATCAGAATTTGGCTGACCGCCTAGTGGCTCTACATGCGGCTTTAGAGCTTGAAGTTAGTAACCTTGCACCGGATCCCAAACTTCTTAGACAACTGAAATCCGAGGTTGCGACAGCTTATCGTGATGAGGAAAGGTTTGGAAATAAAAATCCCATGACAAATGGTTGAAGAAGGGAGACCGAAATACTCGATATTTTCACAATTGTTTTAAGGGCCATCGTGCTCGTAACCGTATCCTTATGTTACATGATGAAAATAATCTGGAGTATTATGCTGAAGGATCGAAGGGTCAAGTGTCGGTTGATTACTTTTGTAACATGTTTACTTCGACCAACCCGAGTGATATGGAGGAACTTTTTAACGGTTTGAATCCTCGCGTAACGTCTGATATGAACTCTACCTTAACTCGACCCATTACTGTGGATGAGATTAAGTTAGTAGCTTTTGCTATCAAGGGGAACAATGCACCAGGGGCTAATGGGTTTACCGGTGTTTTCTACAAGAATTTTTGGAACATTGTTGGGCCTTCGGCTGGAGTATTATGCTGTTTTACCAGCCGACATGAATCATACCAATATTTCTCTTTTACCCAAGGTGGCAGCGCCTTCGCATATGAAGGATTTGAGACCGATCAGCTTATGTTCTGTTCATTACAAGATTATTTCAGAAATCTTATGTGACAAACTTAAGGTTATCCTTCCATAGATCATCTCTGATACTCAAGGAGCTTTTGTGGCAGGCCGCCTAATTACAGACAATATCTTGATAGCTCATGAGGTTACTCATGCCCTTCGTACTAATAATTTTGTTAGTAAGGATTTCATGGCTATTAAGACGAATATATCTAAAGCTTACGACCATGTAGAATGGATCTTCTTGGAGAAACTAATGCGAAAGTTAGGTTTTAATGACTTATAGGTTACATGGATCATGGCCTGTATAACGTCGGTTTCGTATTCGGTTCTCTTGAATGGGCATTCCCATGGGTTTATAAAACCAGAGCGAGATCTCCGCAAGGAGACCCTTTGTCATCATTCCTCTTTGTGATGGGTGCAGAAGCTTTGATCAATGTCCTAAACCAATAAGAACGGGCGGGTCGGTTACATGGTCTAGCGCTAGTGGCGCAGGGGCCTTCAGTACATCATTTACTCTTTGCAGATGATAATTTACTGCTTTGTCGGGCATCGCCAGAAGATTGCACGGAAATCATGCGCTGTCTCTGTTTGTATGGTGCGGCATCGGGGCAGATGATTAATCCGAATAAATCCTCGATTATCTTTGCGAAACATATCTCTGTGGGTCGGAAACAACCCTTGCAGCAGATCTTGAGTATCGATAGAGGAAGAGGTGAAGGTACTTATTTGGGCCTTCCGGAATGCTTTAGTGGTTCAAAACATAAACTCCTACAATTCATTCATGAAAAATTGAGGTCGCAGTTGCAAGGCTGGTTTGGGCAAGCCATGTCTCAGGGGGAAAGGATATTCTTTTGAAATCCATTGCAATTGCTTTACCAATATATGTTATGTCTTGTTTCCGGCTTTCGAAGAATTTATGTCAAAAGCTAACTGCTGCCATGACGGAATACTGGTGGAGTAATGGTTATAATCGACGCAAGATTTCTTGGGTAGCCTGGAAGAAATAATGCATGACAAAAAAGAATAGTGGTATTGGCTTTCATGACATAGATTCGTTTAATCAAGCTTTATTATGTAAACAAGCCTGACGTATAATCGACAATCCTAATTCTCTATTGTCAAGATATCTTCAAAGCAGATATTTCCCTACTCGTGATTTCTTGGAGTGTGTTGTCGGCGAGAGTCCATCTTATGCTTGGAGGAGTCTAATGTTTGGTCGTGAGTTATTAAACCGGGGATTGGTTCGTTCGATTGGGGATGGTCAGGACACGTTAGTTTTTTCTGATTATTGGCTGTTCGACAATGGGCCTCGGTTTCTTTATACTCGACAACAGAATTCATATATGTATCTTTGAGTGTCTCATCTTTTGCATTCTGGTATGGATATGTGGGATGATGATGTTCTTATGGAGTTATTTTACGATGTTGATCGAGAGAGGATAAAGAAAATCAAGGTTTCGCGGTATTTGAGAGATGGGCATTTTTGGGGTTTTACTACTTCACGTACATACTCGGTTAAGAGTGGCCATAAAATCCTTATGGATGCCGAAGCGGCTCAGGCCGACCCTCTTCCTCCTTTGTAAAAGGCCCTTTGGAATAAAATTTGGAAACTTCAAGCAGCTCCCAAAGTGAAGCATTTTATGTGGAGATGTCTCTCAGGTGCGCTGGCAGTTAGGGATCGCCTTACGTCCCGCGGGATGGACATTGACCCTATTTGTCCAGCATGTGGTGAAGTTAATGAACCTATCTGTCATGTGTTGTTTCATTGCCTGCTTGCAAGGGAGGTTTGGGAGCTTTCTGGTCTCCATACTCCGCCAAATGGGTTCTCTATGACTTCGACCTTTCTCAACATACAATTTTTTGTTAATCAGGAACCAAACAATGGAGTACCTATTATATTCCGATGGGTATTATGGCAGATTTGGAAGGCTAGAAATGGATTAGTTTTTTAGAAGACTTTGTTGCCCGCAGACATTATTATGCAACGGGCTAAAGATGACCTGCTTGCTTGGTCTAGTGCGAATACTTGGGAGCATATTCCGGGTTTCATTTTGGAAGATCAGATTTGGAAGAAACCTTTAACTCCGTTTGTTAAATGTAATGTAGCTAGCTCTTGGGTTTCTCCGATGCGCCTCAGTGGAACCAGTTGGATTGTTCCATGGCCGTAACGCTTTTGCTAATATATCAACGAAGTTAGAAGCTGAATTAGAAGGTTTCATCTGGGCAGCCAACTGCCTAGCTGACTTGCACCTTCAGAATATTATCTTCGAAGTTTCTGATCTTCAGTTATTGCAGGCGTTACACCACCCATCTCAGTTCAAATCAGTTCGGACCTCGCTGAATAGAGCTTTAACTGCGTTGAGCTGCTGCAATTGTTCGACAACAAGTATTGCTCCAACGGCTAATGAGGGGGCAATTAACATTGATGTTAGTGTGACAAAGAACCACCATTACCAATCATACATCTTTCGTTCTGGGCCGTCTTGGTTACGTCATCTCTTATATTCAGAGTGTTTAGCTAGTTAGGTGTTTGTCTCTTTCACTATTTTTGTTACCTACCTATTGATTTGGTGATTTGGTTCTTTTTTATAGCCAATGACCTCAACATTAAATGAATAGTATCATTGCAAAAATAAAAATAATAATAATAATAATAATCTTGAAGAAGGATTATGCACAAACTAAACCCAAAAGAAAAATTGTCTTAGCAAGAAAATAAAATAATAATAACTCATACTTCTCATTTTTAAAGAAGCACCGTGTAAGAATAAAGTAGGGGATTAAAGAGGGACTAATTTTGTTACACTTTCAACATTTCTCTTTGTGAACTAAAGTCAGCATACATTAAAGAAATCTGAATATAGAAAACTCTGCGAAAGTTGCCGAAAGGTAAGTTCTGTTCATACGCTAATTCTAAACCCATACAACCAAGTTTTAAATATTAACTAGATGAATACCCGCGCTACGCGCGGGTTTTTGATCCCAAAATTTATTTTTCACCTCCATTTTTTTCAATATGCTCTTTAGGAATTTGGTCGGTTTCTAATTTCTCATAGATATAAGTATTTCACACACAATAGTACTGAGCTTTAAAATGACACAAAAACATATGGTAAAATGAAACTATATTTGTATTAAATATGAACAAGTTGGCCAGTTTCATTTTATGGATCCGGAAGGTTTAAGAGCCATTGGTGTTGTAACCCTTCCCATCTTTACTATTCTTCATACAAGCAGAGATAATCTCAGGTTTTATGAGAATCCATGTACCACAACGATACAAAATCCAATAACTTTAAACATCTCACGCAAAAAGGGAAACATGAACTTAATTACAATATTAAAATAAGTAAGCTAGAGAAGGACCTACATAAACACAATCATGTACGCATTAAGTTTTAAGTATATGTCACAACATTTACTTCTTCGGCCATACTTGAATACTTGTGCAAGATAACAACTCTTACCTCATAACTCACTTAATTGACCAATCCTCTACATAACATCACAGATGGTTAAGTTTGTTCAATCTTGTTCAACAACATTCCTAACAAAGCCATTTAAAAAAAACCAAAAATGTCACCTTACACAAATTCTTGAATAAAGTCTTCAAAACACTATTTTTAGATTTTGTTTGAAGGTATCAAGACATGACAAAGGGGTGCAAGTAAAAAAGTAAGCTATAAAATTATAAAAGCCTTACTTAGTTATTATAGAAGAAATGTTTAGTAGCACACTTGAATCTTCCATTTCCTCACAACAGAATCGTCAATGTTGTCAATCTTTAATTTTGAAACTACTCCACAGCATTTGCTTCCTCTTAGAGATCAAGTATATGAAACATTGTCATTGGGTATACTCTGAGGTATACTTTGAGAGCCATAAATGCTAAATTATAAAACTTTATATTATTCCTATGAATCAATATTTAAGACAATGGTAGCAAGTCACAACCATTAATGGTTAACATGTACCTAAATATTAGTCGACTTTGGAGTTTCGTAGGAAAAACATCTAGACTATCATCAACAAATCTTAAGGTACCCACCAACAAAGAAAACTCTAGTTAAGATCTTCTTATGCTTTATTTGCAGACAGAAATATCATCATCATAAAATAAAAAAATAAAACAAAACCATAAAATCTCAAACTATCGAAAAATCAATATCAGTATTACATTCTCAAATTAAATATAGGAACGATTCCTTTCTCTCAGATACACACAAACATAGTCAAATGAACTCAATTTGGAAAGATTACAAAATCTTAACTTATTATCCTTGTATGTGTAACTAACCTTGAAAGCTTCGGTGATACTCGTCTTTGCAAACCAATATGACACACTTGTGAGTATTCAACATATTATCCTTTCCTCTTTTGGATGTCCTACAAAAAAAAACCCCAAAAATTGAAACAAGCCCATACGAGAATCAATTGCAATAGTAAAATCAAACTCCAAATTATGAACCCAAATTACCAAAAAACGTGAAATTTCACGAGATCGTTCTTGGCATGTCAGAAAATATTCGAATCCAATCAAGCGTAAACATATCTCCCTATTTCGATTTGATAGGTTTATAAAAAGGGTGTGGGAAATTTTATAAAAGCACCTTGATATAATTCAGGGTTCCGTTTAAACTTTAGGGAGGAGGACGACGAAGGAGATTGAGAAGTGTAGAAGTTTACAATCTCAAACGATAAAATAAAAAAGGAGAGACGTGTCAATTAGATANAAAAATGGAGAGACGTGTCAATTAGATAGAGTGGCCACGTGTCATTGCCTGGAGAGAGCCTCCTCTTTTTTATACAGTGGATTTGATTCTTTTTATGTATTGTTCTCCATAAGAGAGGTAAAAGAAACTAATAAATAAATAAAACTTCTCAAATAAGTTTAAACAGCTAGGTGAGTATCTGCGCTCTGCACGGATGCTTGTTTGTGTATTGTGTTTATATATATATATATATATATCGTGGTGATTGATATATTTTCTTAGCTATTCTTGTTGTGTGTGTGTTATTTTGGTGGTTGTTAATTATTTTTTTGAAAATTGTTTTTTTATAAGATAGTTTGAATTTCTTTTATGTTGGACTAACTTGGATGTTTAGTTGTTTTAATTATCATGTATATTTTGTAGTGGTTTTTGGGAAGTCATAATATTTTTTAATTAATTTTAGTAATGGTCCTTTTATTTTTTATT
The DNA here is from genome assembly GCA_900406295.1 of Aurinia saxatilis. Taxonomy (NCBI): domain Eukaryota; kingdom Viridiplantae; phylum Streptophyta; class Magnoliopsida; order Brassicales; family Brassicaceae; genus Aurinia; species Aurinia saxatilis. Next base: position 13,510 of record OVAP01001825.1, on the reverse strand, counting down.
TTTTTATTGTGGTGAACTTTTTAGTGTCAGTTAGTGCGTGTCTAACCAAATTAGTATAGTTGGATAGTGCAAAGTCATATATTGTACGATATGTATTAATTATGAATATATAATTATTTAGTGAAATACTTTGAAATAGAATTAATAGTTTTAACTAATAGTCCCTCCGTTTCAGAAAGAAAGAATTTTTTATGTTTCACAATTATTAAAATTTTTTATTATTTTACAATACATATATTATCATTCAACAAAAAACAAATCCCAATAAATATATATCAATAGTAATAGATTTTTTTAAACACATATTGAAATTTACAATTTACAATAATCAATGCATAAAAATTGTTAAATATCCACCTTTGTGATACAATTTTTTTTTCTATAAAATTTATCTTTAGTAGTATATAGGTTGTTTAAATTATATATTGGAAAACTACACACAACATTTTAAAGAGAGATCCATGGAGAAGTGTGATGAACAAGTAGAATGGAGTTGGTTTATTTTTAAATATGAGTTTAACATTACTTCAATAAAATTAATTGAATAAAATTACTTTAATTAATTTAAAAGGACATGTGTCAATCAAGTAGGTGACCATGTGTCACACCATGGAGAGTGGCCCTTCTCTTTTATATATTAGATTACTAGGATACTGGTTTACATCATGCGTAGACTCGAATATAATCGAGAAAAGTATTTTAAACTTTGTCTGGTGTTCTTAATTACAGTCTAATATAAAATTCTTATAAAATAATATTATAAAAGCAAACAGATCTTTCCACATTCTTTGCAATTTTAGGATTTTATGTGGTTGCTATTGTCCTCATCTTTCAAATACGGGTTATATTTAATAAAACATGTGTCATTTCATGATTGGATTTTATATATATATTAAAATATTTTAATTATAAAAATAAATAAATATGTTTGTTTTAAAATTAAATGGATAATTTAAATAGTATTCTGTTTTTATAATAATTGAAAATTTAAAAAAACGCATATATATTTTTCAATAACAAAGATTAAATTTTATTTTATCTATTTACATTCAAAAACATAAAAATTAACAAAAGTTAAAATTATATATTAATTTATTCAATTTATTTATTAATTCTATAAAGAATAAAATAGAATCAATTTTTAATTTTTTACATTTTGGTTTTGTTAAATTTTTACAATAATAAAACAAACACTATCAGAAAATAATAGTTTAACCTCCTTGGTATCCATAATTTTTCAAGTCTTTTGTGAGTTGATGAAACTGAACCTCCTAGCCAAACTTCAAATTTTTTTTTTGTTTACAAAAGTTGTAAACACTTTTTTGGACACCATCCTAATTGTGTTTTTTTGTTTTGTTGTTTTTTTTTTTGTCAATAAAGAATTCAACTTAAGGGTAGAAACTGTTCAAAGAATTTGATAATAAATGAGTAAACAACTCGCAAAGCCAGTTCGGGAAACTCCGAGCTATGTATGATTGCGCTTGATCTTCGGTAGTCACACTCTCCCTTGAAGAAATAGACAATCTGAAAGCTTTTGGTGTACATTGACAGTTTTCTGCAAAATATGCCTAGAAATAGGACAAGAAGCGATTTACATGTAATTAGACAAATACTTACACGTGTCATAGATAGAGAACCATCATACCTTAGGAGTTTTTCAAACAATGATCAAAGATACTAATTGATTTTCTCAGATAGCATGAAATACTTCTTGAGAGTTAGAATTTAGAAAAGTATTATTTTTTATTAATTCAGGTCAAGAGATTCAACTATCTGATATTTCTACCTTTTCCTTTTTGGATACCAAAATTTCAGAATTCACTCATCATAACCGATTTGGTTTATTTGAATTTTATAATCAATAAACTGTTTGTTTTTATACTCATTTACTTATGTGAATGTAATCTGAATGGATGAAATGTGTGAAAAAATTATAATTCTTCTTTGAATTTTGTACTTGGCTGAATATAAAATTATGGGGGTTTCTCCCTGAATTTAATTAATATTCCCCATAAAATTACGGGTTTTTTGGATATTGGTCAAGAAATAAAGGTGCAAACTGATGATAAATTTCATATTCAATCTCTTTGTAAAAAAAGGAAAGTTACTGAACCAAACCGGTAAATACTTATCCCATTATATGTACCTGCACCAACATCATTCACACAAATTTGAAGGTTAGTATCTGCACTCCTCTTACATACGTTCTCATTCTTGCATAGAAGATAAGTCAATGTAATGTCATATAATTACTGCAACCACACAAATCTCAAGAACATAAATTCATATCAACCTGTAAGTGTTCACAAGACATAAATTCTTCTTCAGTTGACTTCCATCTCCATAAGCTCCACCTATACAAAACAATATCCTCAAAGCTCCGGAAAACCTTGGTTTGGTTCGCTTGCAAATACATTCCCCAGATCACTCTCCTTTTAGCTTAAATAAAATCACCACAATAATAAAAAATGTATATTTTTAAATAGAGACCCTGCACCTGAGTCAGAAGCTCTTTGGATCTCTCTTCTGCAACACAAAAATGACGAGAAGTGGAAGCTGTCAAAAAAAGATTCGTCAGCTGCATCAGACTCATCTTTCTCCTCTAAATCCAAACACAGTCCATATATAGTATGTATGAGTCTTGTATAATAACATATTGCAAACAGCTGTCAAATAATAATAGTAATATGTAATGTATTCTTCATGAAGAAGAATCTTATCCCTTCCTAGAGGAGGACAGTTTATACACTATTACCAAATTTTATGTCTCAGATTCTGCTACTTCGATATCTTGTGCAAATTCTTTAGTCATCTGCAAGAAACCTTCCATGTGAAATTGCTTTCATTCCTACGGAAAAAAGAGAAACCCAATTCAAACAGAATGACCAAATTAAGGATGGACAAATATAAGATATCTCTCTAACCTGGAATTCCCATGTACCATAAAGATCAGGATCATCTTTCTTGGCCCATATGTAGGTTTGTGTTTGCAGTTCTCTGATTTATCCTGTGCGGGTTGAAAAAAAAAACAAAACAAAACAAAACAAAAAATCAATTTATGTGCCATTAAATCTGAAATTCTCATGATTTAGCTTTGGAATTTGACTCACTGTTAATGAATTCTGGAAAGTCTCTCTTTCATACTCAATATCCTCGGACTCATCTAAAATGTAAAGTTCAGCATCTGTGATTCCATATAGAACATGCATATAAATCTCAGAACTGAAATCACTAGGCATAATAATTGTAAATGATTTGAAGCTTAATCACAAAAGGAGACCTTGCCAGGGACTTGATCGGCCTGAGCTGGTAAATTAAAATATTAACCTTTTTTATATGATACACAGTTTTACTGTAAGGTGCTATACTGCAATTAGTTGTATTCATCTGCAAGTGGTCACATTAGCTCGTTTCCTCACTTGAGTTACATCTCCAAAAGCTCCATATATACAAAACGATATCCTCAAAGCTTTTGGAAACAGAGATAGCACCTTATAGGCAAACACAACATCACTTAAGCTTTTCACTTGAAAAGAAATCTATGGCATAATCTCTCTCGTCATTAGAAATCTTATAATCAAACCAAAGAGATAATAGAAATCTTACATTATTTCCTCATCCCCTAATAATCAGCCATCTGTTGAAAGGTCGCGACATCCATTTATTCAGCAAGTATTTTCTTTACACTAGAGTTCTGGAAATAGGCTTTATCAACAGACTGCCTCACGATAAATCTCTCACCAACCCAATCACTCAACCTCTACTTCTCTTCTCTAATCACGAAATGAACGTAGCTTCCTCTCTGACCACCGTTCTCCAAGCTGATAGGACTGATATTTTACCACTTTTTACTATAGATTTCAAGTACTTTTAATAATATTTTCCGAAGAAATAAGCATATTTTCCGAAGAAATAACCAAAAGATTTCAGAATATATGTTATGATTTTCACCATTTTATGTTTTCAAAATATTTTCCGAAGAAATAAGCATTTTTGGTACAAATGTGGGCATTTCTCGCCCAAATCAGAAATCGAGTGCGGAACAGGACCTCAGGTGAAGATGATATACATATTGGATCGAAACGAACTTTGGAGACAAGGAAACCATGTGATTTAGATGTCACATGGGTCTGGAATCAAGTCATTCGACCAATAAGCCTTGGAGTTACGACCCGTTTAAGAGAAGCCTTCTAAAGCCCATCACCCTTTAGGCCCAATCGATCGATCATCAGTGTGACCAATCGACCAAAGAGAGATAACTACTGAAGACTTCTAGAAACTTCGTGAGATCACTCCATATGTTCGGGCAATATCTGAAGATAACATGAAGCACGTGAGATGATTCAGAGATAACGAAATGGATATCTACTGAGCAAATCGATCGGTGATCCTACGGCGACCGATCGATCAGAAGAGATAACATTAGATATTCTGATTCTCTCCAGCTGATTCGATTCTATCACTTCCTTGAAGCCCTTAGACGTCCTCCACCATCTATATAAGGAGACTTCTCGTCTCTGAAAAGGGGTGTGCCTCTCCACACTACCTAAACTCTAGGAGAGAACACTTTACCTTCAAAAACTCTCAAAGTCTTTATTGTTTTCATTTTTATAGTTGCTAGGGGAGATAATCTCTTGTATTTGAATCCATGTTTCTATATATTGCATGGTTATTTTGTTCTTCATGGTTTTTTCATCTATGTTAGAGCAACTTGATCGTTGTGATCAAGGTTTTTCATAGTTACATGGTTTGGTAGATAGATTGTTTGCTGGTCATTTGAAAGAACTTTATATTTACTAGAATTAACTGAGAATTGTTAGTTTGATTACCTAGCTTTTCATTATAGATTCTCTTCGCTAAAACACCATTAGGTAGAAGATCTGACGAGTAAATAATAAGCTATACATGTGGGATCTCGAGGAGAGAATCATGTGTATGGTGTGGGGGTCGGATTCCACCCCGTCAAGATTTATACTTAGAAAATAATCTCGAAATATTTTCCTAGCTGATGAGCAATGTTCATCAGCCTAGCTGAAAATACTAACACTCGGAATTCGCCTAGTTGGATTTCTGCCTAGCTGAAGTCTTGCCTAGCTGAAAATACTTGTTCCTATTTTCCTAGCTGGATTTCTGTCTATCTGAAATCCATCGCAATAGGAACTTACGTAGCTGGATTCCTGCCTAGCTGAAATCCTGCCTAGCTGAGACTGCCGATACAGAAAATACCTAGCTGGATTTGTGCCTAGCTGAAAACCCAGCTTGTCAACATTTCCTAGCTGAAGTACAAGAGCGCAAACATTCAACGACACTTACGATTGAACAACCACGACCTAAGCTCAGAACACGAGATCTGACCCGAGCAACATCATGGGCCGATTAGACCCTCGACACCAGTTGGGCCGACCTGGAGCTCTCTCCGTGACGACGGGCCGAGCCGGATCTCGCATCATGGGCCGACCTGAATGCCACACGGTGGGCTGACCTGGATGCGCCATGATGGGCCAAGCCGACCTGACCCATGGACGGCTAGACCGGCCGAGCTCGATCCTCCATAGCACAATGGGCCGAGCTAAGTCCTTCGCGGCGTGATGGGCCGAGCTGAGTCTGGCGATCTTTTGTACTTCAGCAATAAAGCATAAACGTTAGAACATTTCCTCGTGTCCGATTATTCATTTCCATAGAGAGTTACGATCCCTAAAAGTTACTTTATAAGTTTTGGTTATCGGAATTTCGGCTCTCACAATTTGGCGCCGACTGTGGGGACTCATAACTTTCTGACTCAAGGAATTTTCGAATAACGAACCACGCCGTCATGGTAGACCCAACCGCCTCGAATCCAGCGACCAACATAAACATGCCATTGGGCATGCCTGGTGAGACCACCGTAGTACCACCTGCAGGCAACAATCCATCGGGCGCGAACGTCATCGGAGTCACAGATCCACCTCTAAGAACCGATGCTAACCCGACAACTAAACCAGTGACTCTGAACACCGTGGCGGCCATGCTGGAAAGGCTAGCCAGAGGGGCAGACGAGCAGGACAAGGTCAACCTCGCACTGACAGAAAAAGTGGGAGCACTGACGGACATGCCACGAGCCCGGAAGACAATGAGGAAGGTCACTTTCACCCCACACCGATTCGATTACTCGTCTCCTGGACCAGACCGCCAACCGAGCAGCATGTTCCCACAAACTCCTGCCAAAGCCAACACTGATCATCCAATGATGCTTGACGACCAAGAAAGGCCAGCTGGCGACGACAGACACCCCCCCCCGGTCCACCGATACTCGAAGACGGCGAGATCGATTAGATGTTGGACCAGACCAGGAGATGAAGAGGACGGCCGATACGACAACTTCGAAGATGAAGACTACTACTCCACCCAGAAGGCAGAAATCGCGGAGATGACGGCTTCACTGGCTAGAGCCGAGGCAGCTGTGCGAGCAGTGCGATCGGAGGTTCACATGGCAACAAGCAAAGAACCAGAGATTAACCGCATGCTGGAAGAAGCCCAGACGACTCCATTCACTCCTCGCATCACTAGAGCCTGAGTGCCTAGTCCCGGGAAGATCAGAATTCCGGAATACGAAGGCACCACAGACCCGAAGAGGTACCTCACCGTGTTGGCCATAGCTATGAACCGAGCCAACTTCCCTCCAGGACAGAAGGACGCCGGATTTTGCCTACTTTTTGTTGAACACCTGAAGGGACCAGCACTACAGTGGTTTACTCGGCTCCCCCGAAACTCAATCGACAGCTTTGACGAGCTGTCGACAGCATTCCTGAAACAGTACTCCATATTCATGGGAGAAGACACGACGGATGGCGACCTATGGGGGCTGGAGCAGAAGGAGAACCAACCGCTGCACGAGTTCTTCGTGAAGTTTAAGTCCATCGTCTCGCAAGTTGACGGTATCAGTAATGCAGCCGCGCTAAGAGCCTTGAAACAGTCGCTATGGTACACGTCCGAATACTGTAAGGACATCGTTACCAACAAATCAGCAACCATCCAAGACGCACTTCACCGAGCCAACGGCTTCATTGTGCAGGAAGAAGAGATGGAGGTTCTCAGAGCAAGGCACAACGCGCACCTCAATCCAGCGTCGAAAGGCGCACCAACGGCCGGAAACCAGAGAAGCAGAACGAAGTCGTTATCCTCATCATACGTAAACCACGAAGGCCCAGGACTGACCGGCGCCCATAATTACCAAGTGGATGATACTCAAGACGCCGGAAGAGGGCGCGGTCGTGGCAACGGTCGAGGTGTTGGTCGAGGAAGGGGACGATCCAACGTCTGGACTCAGAATCAAAACTCGCACGACAAAAGTACTTTCCGCGAGTATCATGGAAATGTTGGACATCCAACTTCAAAATGCAGAACCCTCGCCATGAGGCTCGTGGAAAAACTGGCGGCTGGGAAACTAAAGGGAAATATCAGCATCGCCAATTTCGATCCCCCGACAAAGAAAGGCAATCAACCAGTCGCGGCCCCGCAAGAAGAAGACCAAAATAAAGGTGCGAGACAAACAGAAGACGACCAGCAGGGCGGACCTCGACAAAGGATCAACATGATCATGGGAGGCTCCAAGTACTGCATGGACACAGTTTCTGCCATCAAGGCCTTTCAACGGAGTGCCGACACCATCCCTCGACAGTTTAGGGAGTCTTAATCATCGAACGACTCATCTTTCGCAATCTCACCGGAATCAGTCATCCGCATAATGAACCCCTGGTCATCAAGTTAATCGTCAACAACTATGATGTGGCCAGAGTCCTTATCGACACTGGAAGCTCAGTAGACGTCATTTTTCGCGAGACTCTAAGAAAAATGAACGTCGGACTGTCCGAAATTGTAGCAACGCCAAAATCCTTAACATGCTTCTCGGAGGAAACGACCATGACTCTCGGCGCCATCAAGCTCTCAGTCACTGCTAGCGAAGTTACCAAGATTTTTAATTTCTCGGTGGCCGAAAATCCCGCGATTTACAATCTGATTTTAGGTACTCCTTGGATGCACCAGATGAAAGCAATCCCATCTACTTACCACCTTTGTGTTAAGTTCCCAACCCGAGGAGGAATCAAGACTATCCGCGGCAGCTAGAGGGAATCTTGCGTCTGTCTGTTGGCCGAGCATAAGCTTAGAAAGCCGGTGATGGACAGAACGGACGACGACAACAAGAAGAAATCCAAGATCTCGCGCGACAGCGAGAAACAGCTCTCTCAACTCTTATAGCCATTACAGACCATGGATGCCCGCGAAGAAAGCCAAGCAGAAACTTGCGACTCCGTTGTATCGATCTGCATCGACGATAACCATCCAGAGCATTGCGCCGAAATCGGAGAAAAACTACAAGAACCACTGCGGTCCGAGTTAGTTAACTTCTTGAAGGAGAACATTAACACCTTTGCATGGGCGGCCGAAGACATGCCAGCAATCAGCATAGATGTGGCTTGTCATGAACTGAATGTGGACCCAACTTTCAAGCCGGTAAAGCAAAAAAGGCGAAAACTGGGCCCCGATAGTGCAAAAGCTGTCAATGACGAAGTTGAGAGATTATTGAAAGTTGGTTCAATTACCGAAGCAAAATATCCCGACTGGCTCGCTAATCCGGTCGTGGTGAAGAAAAAGAACGGCAAATAGAGAGTTTGCGTAGACTTCACTGACTTGAACAAGGCATGTCCAAAGGATAGCTTCCCATTGCTGCATATCGATAAATTAGTTGAAGCGACTTCCGGTAACCAGCTTCTCTCCTTCATGCATGCATTCTCCGGATATAACCAAATCCTTATGCATCCAGACGACCGCGAAAAGACCGCCTTCATCACTGACTGCGGCATCTATTGTTACAAGGTGATGCCCTTCGGACTAAAAAACGCAGGGGCAACATACCAGCATCTGGTTAACAAGATGTTCGCAGTACAACTCGGAAAGACGATAGAGGTCTATATCGATGATATGCTGGTGAAATCTCGTCAAGAAGAAGACCATGTGGCTCACTTGCGAGACTGTTTTGCACAACTTAACCAGCATAACATGAAGCTCAACCCAACGAAATGCCGATTTGGCGTCACATCCGGAGAGTTCCTTGGATACCTGGTGACTCACCGAGTAATTACAGCCAACCCAAAGCAGATTGCCGCGCTCAACGATATGGCATCCCCCAGGAGCAAGCGAGAAGTCCAGCAGCTGACCGGACGCGTTGCGACACTTAACAGGTTCATCTCAAGATCGACAGATAAATGTTTGCCGTTCTACGACACCTTTCGCAGAAATAAGACATTCGAATGGACCGAAATGTGCGAGTAGGCTTTCCAACAGCTAAAGCAATACCTGAAAGACGCCCTGGTGCTTGTCAAACCTGTCAACGGCGAACCATTGTTCCTATATACCGCAGTTTCCCCAACTGCGGTTAGCGGCGTGCTACTCCGAGAGGAGAGAGGCGAACAAAAACCGGTCTTCTACGTGAGCCAAAGCTTGATGGACGCAGAGACAAGATACCCACAACTCGAGAAACTAGCACTGTCTTTTGTCATGTCCGCTAGGAAACTCCAACCATATTTCCAGTCTCACTCGATCATCGTCTTGACGACATTCCCTCTGAGAGCAATCCTGCACAGTCCAGGCCAGTCCGGACGATTGGCTAAGTGGGCAGTCGAACTCAGCGAGTACGAAATCGAATATTGAAGCCGCACATGCGCAAAAGGCCAGGTCTTGGCGCATTTCCTAATCGAACTCCCCCCAAATCCAGTAGGAGGTTTCGATGAATACATTGTTTGGACGTTGTACGCGGACGGCTCATCATCTCGGCAAGGTTCCGGCGCGGGCATATGCCTAACGTCACCTACTAGCGAAGTCATGGAGCAATCATTCCGGCTTGGTTTTGATGCATCCAACAACGAAGCGGAATATGAAACGCTAATTGCAGGACTAAGGCTAGCAGCAGCACTAAACGTTAAGAAGATTCAAGCCTTTTGCGATTCTCAGCTCGTTGTGAATCAATTCAGTGGCGAGTATACGGCGCGCGACGAGCGCATGGAAGCTTACCTAAAGATCGTGCAAGGGCTGGCAGCACGATATAAACGAGTTTAGCCTGACCAGAGTTCCTCGTGGCGAGAATGCAACGGCAGACGCTCTAGCCACCCTCGGCTCCACGTCCAACCCCGAACTACGCCGAGTTATACCAGTGGAGGTGATTAAGCAACCTAGCATTCAAGAACACGACCAAGTAAACCTCCTCAACCCTGGAAACGGCGCGCATAACGAACAAGCCTTGGAAGAAGAACCGGCTGATTCCATGGAAATCAACGGAACGCCAGAACCAACAGAATACGGATGCGATTCGCCATGGATGGATCGAATCGTGGAGCACATCACTAACGGCAACGTTCCCACCGACAAATGGGCTGCTCGCAAGCTGAAAGCCCAGGCCGCACGTTTCGTCCTCCAAGACGGACAACTTTTCCGCAGGGAAATAACTGGTGTACTCCTGACTTGTGTGGAGGCTAAAGACGCTCACATGGTCATGGAGGAAACCCACATCGGTTTGTGTGGAAACGGTGGATGGAGTTTGGCCATTCGAATCAAACGTCACGGGTTTTTCTGGCCAACGATGGTCCGCGACTGCGCAAAATTCTCTGCGAAGTGTGAAAAATGCCAGCGCCACGCTCCCACCATACACCAACCGACTCAGCTGCTGTCGTCCATCTCTGCATCATATCCATTCATGCGTTGGTCAATGGACATCGTCGGGCCCCTTCACAGTTCAAAACAGAAAAGATTCCTACTCGTACTAACCGACTATTTCTCTAAATGGGTCGAAGCCGAGTCTTATGCCAGCATCAAGGATGCTCAGGTCGAAAACTTCGTTTGGAAGTACATAATCTGTCGGCACGGAGTCCCCTATGAGATAGTCACCGATAACGGATCCCAGTTCATCTCAACTAGATTTGAAGGTTTCTGCGAACAATGGAAGATCCGTCTTAGGAAGTCAACACCCCGCTACCCACAAGGAAATGGCCAAGCCGAGGCTGTCAACAAAACGATCCTAGACGGCTTGAAGAAAAGACTCGATGCTAAGAAAGGAAGGTGGGCTGAAGAGTTGGATGGAGTCCTATGGTCACACCGAACTACGCAAGGCGACCCACCGGTGAAACTCCATTCTCACTCGTCTACGGCATGGAATGTGGTATTCCATCCGAGGCCGAATTCCCATTGATTCGATGAAGACTCTTGCCGGAACATCTGGAGGAGAATCAGCTCATGATGCTCGATGAGCTTGACCTTATCAATGAGCGCCGAGACGAAACCCTGATCCGCTTGCAGAATTACCAACAAGCAGCAGCGCGCTATTACAATTCAAACGTCAGACCACGCCACTTCTGCGAATCAGACCTAGTTCTCAGAAAAGACTTTCAGAACACGGCCGAGCCAAACGCTGGGAAACTCGGAGCAAACTAGGAAGGTCCCTATCGAATCACCAAGGTTGTACGCCCGGCGTCTACAAGCTCGCCACTATGGACAACATGGCCATTCCACGCTCATGGAATGCCATGCACTTGAAGCAATATCACCATTGAGCACAACATATAGACACCAATAAAAAAAAAAAGAAAAAAAAGAGGTGTGTTTATACGTTCATTGAACCACATGTCTAGTCGACATGTTTACGATCAATCGAAATTTTTTATGTCTTATTCATGACGAAACATCTTATCGCTACTCGCTGTTGCTGGCAACAACAGCGACAATTACCCGGGTCTGAACACAAATCCTTATTTGTTAAAGCGCGCGATGCAGAGTCTCGAGACTCGCATCTTAAAAACCCAGTTACAAACACTGGTCTAAGACACCTCACGGTCACAACCTTCGAGCAACAGCTCAAGATGAGGTACATTTAAAGGTTAAATGTTTCCCGCAAAACACACGATCTCAACGATCAACTAAGTGACCACCAAAACCTAGTTCTTACGCTAGTCATTTTACAAATATGTTGAGAAATAAAAGCCTTAGCATTTCCGACAAACACGCAAATAAGAAAAACGACTGCACTCGTAAATATTGTCGAGTCAACGCCCAGATCTAAATCACTAAGAAAAAACAATAAAGCAGTTGGCGGATAAAGTCGTCCAGGCATACTACAAAAGTGAATAAAGCCTGGTACCATCAACAGAAAAGGCCATCCAGGCGCAACACCAAAAAACAAAAAAATAATATAAGTCCTAAGATATCACGGCTAACGGGACATCCAAATCACGGAACCCCGTCATCCCTCGCCTCGCCAACGCCTGCAGAGGTAGGTAGCTCAGAGACCACCACCGAAGCGAGACCCTCCATCACGGAGGGGACGAGGTTCGTCCCCGAGAAATCGACCACTCCGACATCCGCCGCCGACTCCTCGAGAGACCGAGAATCCCGCTGCAAGCCTTGGCCGCCGGGCGAGACAGGTGAAAGAACCAGGTCGGATCGAATAGAGGACATCATTTGAGCAAGATCGGCACGAGCAGAAAATCTCAGTCTTCCACCTGGTAACCACAACCTTATCTTTAACACGACAAGGCGGGTCATCAGACTGCAGAAGGTCGATAAGCTCAAGATTGGCTTCCGCCTGCGCAAGCTCGATCACCTTCACCCACACGTCACCCTCTACATGCCTAAGCTTCTCGTTAGCACGAGAAAGCTTGACCTGAGCACGAGAAGTCGCATCCCTCCGGCCGGATTTGGTGGCGCTCACTACACACATTTTGGCCTCCTTCTCCAGTGTGGTAAGTGCAAGATCGGTCTCATCCTTCTTCCTCACTAGAGCATACTTGGTGGCCATAAAACTCTCCTGCAAACTCGCAAGATCTTTCCGAAGCCCGATCGTGGCATTGATATGATCAAGAAGTAGCTAAGGCTTTGGCACGCTCGGCTTCGGCCGCCATTAGCTCGGCAATTTTCTTGTCCTTCAGGGCAAGGGACTCATGAGCCCGCTGAATCTCGACCTCGTACTCTCCCATCGTGACATTGATATGATAAAGAAACTATATTAAAAGAGTTCGGAGGGGACGTAAGCAGAAACGAACTCATTGGGTTTATTGTATAGTCCTTAGGGTTTAGTGTATAGTCATCAGGTTAGAGTTTTATTTTATATTTTGATCACTAGGGTTTAATTTTTCCTCCTTAAGTTGTAGTTTTGCTCCTTATGGTGTAGATTTACCCCCTTTGGGTTACTTCATTACGGTTTAGTGATTTGACTTTACCACATTTGGGTTACTTCATTTTATAGTGTATTACGTAGTCATTCTTATTAGATAGCAACATTGTCTACACTATACTATGTTTTGTAAAGATGTCTTCTTGTGCTTCCTCGAGTCCAATCTTTCTCAGATGTCATTCATTCACTTTCTTATCCATCACAAATTAATTTTGCGTAGAAATGTCATTATGCATAAAAAAGTATTAATATCTTAAAGATACAATGTGTAGGAAATCTGACATATCCTAACCACTTAGGGACTATCAGGTTTCC
>OVAP01001824.1:0-21908 GCA_900406295.1 Aurinia saxatilis | reverse complement strand
CAACACCAAATCAAACCATAACATTTAATTTCACCTAAATATGTAAATAGGTAGATAATTGAATCATCAACATAAATTCTTCAACAACACAAATAATTCACGAATCACTCACCAACATCAAACATATAACACAAAATCACCAAGACTCACATTTGATTCTTGACTAAACTGAAAATGAAGGTCCAAATCCTATCTTTGATAAAACTAGTTATTTTACCTTGGATCTGTAAGGTAGGTTATGACGAGTTATTAGCTGAAGAAAAAATTGAGACTCAACTATTATAGACTACAGATAATGATATCTTCTTACCTTGGCCTAATTTAAAGGGTTGCCACACGAAATCACCTTCTTTCTAAACTGTCCGAAACTGAATTAAGAGATTACACCATCTTATTCTTCTCGAAACAAGAAACGGACATCATGGCTAGATTCATAGGGTATAAAAAAGTTGGGTATTAGACTTTCATGTCACAGAATGTACTTTAGCTCGCTACACACTGATTTTGGCTCGATAGTGTTTTCGTGGCACCTAGGGTTTCTAAGTGGAAAACGATTTTTGGTTAGGGTTATTGAGCTTATTTATGCTGAGATTCTTTTAGGTTTTTGTTCTAAAAACAATAAGAACCCTAGTTTCGTTTTTATATAGAGAAGGAAGCAAGCAAGCAAGGAGCTTACTCGATGACACTAATCCATCTCCGGAAGTCGACAAGTGTTCTTGAGGTTTCAACTGTTTCCCACGAAATATCTTCAACCCAAACCTCTAGAAAAGATCATCAGGTTAATCAGCAAAGGAGAAATAACCCGAGCCCCCGGATCCCGAGTTGCTGGATCCCGAGCAGCTTAATACCGAGCAACTGAAAAACGTCGAGCGACCATAAATCTTTATATTCTTGCAAAAATACCAAGACTGAAAATCACCATGCCACCTCATGCTTTCAAACCGTCGAGCTTGATCATTTACTCCCGCGGTAAGGTTTGGATCGATAATTCCTTACAACCGCTTTAGTCTCTCTCTAGGGTTGTTACAGTACTTTCCCTATAAAACCGATTTTTAATCTTTGGGATGAGCTAAACATGTGTCTCATTGTGTTTTCTTTGCATGGTGCTTGTGAGGAAAAAAGAATTGACCTCCTCGATGACATCCTTTCCTATAATATCCCAAAAATTTGGTAAAAAGTAGCAGAGAAAAAAGGTTGGGTGCTTTGTCCCAATCTATAGGAAAAAAAATCGATGCCCTTACTTCTTTTTCATTGGGGGTTTGTAGATTCTCATTTATTGAATCAGTTATCTTCGGCTGTAACACTTCTTTCACAACTTCAAAATCTTCATTTATGTTTGTCGTTCTACAATCGTTTGAGTGATCAGATCTTCTTCAAAGAGGAATTCCCCTAGCACATTCTCAATGACCAAAAACTCATTAATAGCCTTTCTACCCTTTGTGATAGAATGGGAAAAACCCATATTCATATCCCCTCCTTAGAGCCAATTAATCCGACTCCTTTGCTTCCAATGTTGTTCATCAACATCATAAGCCTCCGCCAAAGCCTTTTTGATACTGTCGATCAGGACTTGGTCAGGAGAATCAGCGGATATAGCTCGATCAAGGTCCTCTAGGGCATCTTGTATGGTTGTTGGCTTATGTGGACAGTGCGTCTTAGACCATTGGATAATATTGAGTCTAACTTGATCGATTTTTCCAGTAGTGGAAGTGGTACCAAGTTCCTCCCATGTTTGTTGGACCAACTCCCGAATCTCTATTTTAAAACAGAAAGCACGGTTAAGACGAAAGTTTCTTCTACTCTTATTTTGTTTATAGCCTAGGAAGGTAACGAATGGTCGATGATCCAGTTCCTCAAAGCGGAGGTATTGACTTCGAGTCAAAGGGAATTTGTTAGACCATTCACAATTTCCCATGGATTGTTCAAGGCTTGATTTAATATTATGTATATAACGCTTTCCCCTCCACGAGATATGATTACAAATATGAAGAAGACTCATATGTACTGATTGTTCTATAGAAAAAATCTATGTACGACAAATAGGGGCATGTAGATACACATTTTTCTTTACCAAGTTATATATACACATGTATATAAAGCAACATTTATGAATTTGTAGTTTGTTATTGTTTTTCTTTAATGCAAAAATATATTAAATCTAAAATTAAATGTGACATGGTGTTTTCGATATTGCAGAAGTAAGAGAGAAAATACATATTTATAGAATAGAAGAAATTGATGGCCTTTAAATATTAGTAAAAAAGAAATGTATATATATATATATATATATATATATTTGATAGATTTACTGTATAATAAAAATAAAAATAAAACAATTGATGTACCGATGAAATAAATTATTGTACCAACATGTGTAATTAAAATAATGTTTGAAATTATTCGATGAGGGTTATTAAAAACTACATGTGTCAGACAGAGAGATAGGCAGTTACTACTAAAGTGACTTCTGTTTTAGTAGATTTCCCTACCCGCCAATATTTATTTCCAACCATAAGAGGAGGATTTTGGGGTTGTGCAAGTCATGATCGATGAAGTGGGAGAGTACTTGCACAATAAAACACGAGCTAAAAGAGAGGAGGGCTCACTGAGTATGCACCAAGTAAACTTGGCTAAAAGAGCATCATTGAAGGATTCAACATCTCGAAAGCCTAAACTCCCTAATGACTTCGGAAGAACAAGTTTATCCCAAGCCAGCCAACTAATCTTCTTCTTCCCGGGCTTATCATCCCACCAAAAACGCGTCAATGCGAATTGTATCTTGCTACATAGAGAGACCCCGGTAGCTTAAAACAAGTCATATTGTATGTAGGCATAGAAGCTAGTACCGATTTTAGTAGCACTTGCTTTCCCGCACTAGATAAGAAGCGAGTAGACCAATGATGCGATTTTTGTGTGATTTTATCCACAATGATTGTGAATAAATCCTTCTTCTTCCGACCAAAATACTTGGGAATGCCAAGATACTTGCCTACTCCACCATCATGTGTGATGCCAACAATGTGCTTTGCCTTTCTTTTCACCCG
Organism: Aurinia saxatilis; assembly: GCA_900406295.1. Classification (NCBI taxonomy): domain Eukaryota; kingdom Viridiplantae; phylum Streptophyta; class Magnoliopsida; order Brassicales; family Brassicaceae; genus Aurinia; species Aurinia saxatilis. Next base: position 18,864 of record OVAP01001824.1, on the reverse strand, counting down.
CCTTGGTATTCTCTTGGAGAAAGTCATAACTAATTTTGCTCGATCTATGACTTGACTGGAAGCCTCTTCGTACCGTTTGAGAATTTCCACAAGAGCCTTACAATGGTTTTTTTTTTTGGTCGAAAGAGCCTTACAATGTTTATGATCGGTGTTTGTGAAAAACATGATATCATCCGCAAAAAGGAGATGATTGATAGCCGGGCTTCCACTTGAGACCTTGATTCCAGAAAAAGTTCCATTTTGTTGTCCGTTATTGTATAAACCCGAAAGTACTTCGGTACACAAGATCGAAATATAAGGAGAGAGTGGGTCGCCTTGTCTTAAGCTTCGAGAGGGTTTTACCTCTCTACTTGAGGCGCCATATACAAGGTAAGAATAAGTGACGGAGCTTACACATTCAAGGATCCATGATATCCAAGTAGTATGGAAACCAAGCCGATGAAGCACTTCTTTCAAAAAAAATCCCACTTTATCCTATTGTAAGCGTTGCTCATATCCGTTTTCTCCGCCATGGAACATCTTTCGTTGACTTGAGATGTCTTGAGGTAGTGAAGAATCTCATGAGTTATAAGGACGTTACCCGATATTGCTCTTGTTGGGACAAAGGCGGTTTGGAATTGTGAGATTACACAAAAGAAGAGGTTGGAGTCTCCTAGTGAGTATCTTTGTAATGATCTTGTAGTGTGTGGAGCAAAGAGCAATAGGTCTATAATCCGCAACCTTTTTCAGATTTTGAATCTTTGGGATGAGCCGAACATGTGTCTCGTTGTGTCGTCTTTGCATGGTGCTTATGAGGAAAAAAAACTTGACCTCCTCGGTGACTCTTTCCTATAATATCCCAATTTTTTTTGCAAAAAGTAGCCGAGAAGCCATCAGTCGGGTGCTTTTTCGCAATTTATAGAAAAAACCACTGCCCTTACTTCTTTCTTTGTGGGGATTTTGATTAGGTTCTCATTCATTGAATCAGTTATCTTCGGCCGTAACACTTCTTGTACAACTTCATTTATGTTTGTCGTGAAGAGGTTATTGTAGTAATCTACAATCGTTTGAGTGATCAATCTTCTTAAAAGGGATTCTCCTAGCTCATTCTCAATGACCGAAAACTAAGATAGCGTTTCTACCTTTTGTGATAGCATGGAAAAAAATACCCATGTTCTTATCCCCTCCTTGGAGCCAATTAATCCGACTCCTTTGCTACCAATTTTGTTCCTCAACATCATAAGCCTCCGCCAAAGCCTTTTTTATACCGTCGATCAGAACTTGGTCAGGAGAATCAGCGGATAGAGCTCAATCAAGGTCCTCTTGCGCATCTTGTATGGTTGTTGGCTTATGTGGACAATGCATCTTAGACCATTGGATAATATTGAGTCTAACTTGATCAATTTTTCCAGTAGTGGAAGTGGTACCAAGTTCCTCTCATGTCTGTTGGACCAAATCCCGAATCTATGTTTTAAAACAGAGAGCACGGTTAAGACGGAAGTTTCTTCTACTCTTCTTTTATTTATGTCCTAGGAAGGTAAGGAGTGGTCGATGATTCGATTCCTCAAAGCGGAGGTATTGACTTCGAGTCAAAGAAAATTTGTCAAACCATTCACAATTTCCCATGGAACAATCAGTCTTGCTCTAACATTATGTCTATAACGATTTCCCCTCCACGAGAGATGATTACCATAATGAAGAAGACTCATATGTACTGATTGTTCTATAGAAAAAATCAATGTACGACAAATAGGTGCATATAGATACACATTTTTCTTTACCAAGTTATATATACACATGTATATAAAGTAACATTTATGAATTTGTAGTTTGTTATTATTTTTCTTTAATGCAAAAATATATGACATCTAAAATTAAATGGGACATGGTGTTCTCGATATTGCAGAAGTAAGGGAGAAAATACATAATTTATAGAATAGAAGAAATGGATGGTCTTTAAATAATAATAAATATATATAATTTGATAGATTTCATGTGTAATAAAAATAAAAAATAAAACAATTGATGTACCGATGGAATGAAATATTGTATTGACATGTGTAATTAATATAATGTTTGAAATTATTCGTTGAGTGTTATTAAAAATTACACGTGTTAGACATAAAGATCGGCAGTTACTACTAAGGTAACTTCTGTTGTAACATATTCAGATTTTAGTAGTTAGATTACCAAACCCAACCCTACACCGACTATACCAAATTAACCAAAATTTATAAAATTAACCGAATTGCACCGAAAATATATAATAATAACCGAATTGCACCAAAATTACATCTAAAATAGTAATATAATTTGATATTTTTATTTATAACCGAAGCAAATTTTAGGTTTGGTACTAATTCGGTTATATGAAACCATACCGAAATTTATCTTTTCCGAACAGATCACCCACTATATTTTTTGTTCAATTATTATTTCCAAACTGAAAAACTGAAACACCAGAATACCAAATCGTGCCCAAGCGTAGTTCAAATCATGCATATAACGAAGTGACTCATATGTTTGTTAGATTAGGACACTCTTAATATGAATTATGAATCGTGTTGTGTTTATTTATACTTGTATACAGCGAGAAGGTAAATGGGCTTGGGGGCGAGTAATGAGGCTTAAGCCCGTAAAGAAATAAGAAAATCACATCGAGCAGGACGAAGATTGTTTCCAAGTTTTCCCCCAAGTGCTCAACTTCTCCGGCAGTTTTGTGGTGACGTTATCGGAGATACGCCGTCGTGGCTTTCCTTTTCAATCGTCTGCCCTAAACTGCTCATGTTATAGCGTATCATCGCAACTGATTGATTCTCTCTGTGTATTCGCCCTCCCCTTCTTTCTCTTGCTTTTCTACTGAAATTGGTCTCTTTACACATTAGGGTTTTTGATGTTTAAACTCACTTTCTAGTTTTTATTCTTCTCCTAATCTTACTCCCTCTAATTTTGTATTGTACTAGGAGCTTTTTCCCCAAAGTTTGCTTCGATTTGTTATGTAATGAATTTGTGTGTTTTCCTCTAGGCTTGTGAAGGCGCACGATGGCTAGTTCATTTAACGCTCAGATTCTAGTTGAGAAGCTTGCAAAGCTCAACAGTTCTCAAGCAAGCATAGAGAGTATCCTTTCTGTTGTCTACTATTTCTTACATATCAGGTTTCTTGTTTAAATTGACTTTGGTTGTGGTAAAGCTTCATTGGTTTCTGTAGTAAAATGGTTGCTAGATAGGGGCTAGAGCCAGATTTCAAGTCAGTGACTATAAGAGAAAGCATCATTATGTCCTTTTTGGCTGCTAGAATTACCATACCTGATCAGAGTATCTACGTCCTTCATGATTTCGGCTAAACTTCTGCTGGAGCTGTAGGTTAATACCATTTTTAGTTTTGTTTTCATGTTGATGTTGTGGACTTACTAGCTCACATGTGTTGTGTGTTTTTTCACCTTTCCCTTGTAACTCTCCTTGACTATATCCAGCTTTATCACATTGGTGTATCTTCCACATGAACAAGGCAAAACATGTTGTGGATACATGGGGCAGGCAGTTTCATTGTGCCCCACGTGAGCAGCGATTGGCATACTTGTACCTTGCCAATGATATCTTGCAGAATAGTAGGCGAAAGGGTTCGGAGTTTGTAGGAGAGTTCTGGAAAGTTCTCCCTGAGGCTCTTCGTGATGTGATTGAAAATGGTGATGACTTTGGAAGAAAATCTGCACATAGATTGGTTCGTGAAGTTAACTTTCTCTCAATTTCAATGATTTCAGGAATTCGATGTGAGAATTGCACTGCTAATTATCGTAAATTGCTCTTAAAGGTTAATATATGGGAAGAGAGGAAGGTTTTTGGATCCCATGGGCAAATTCTCAAAGAAGAATTACTGGGAAGGCAGCCTGAAAATGGAACCAGAAACGGAACTCTTGTGCCACTTAAGCTTGTAAGTCAGAATTTTTAATATAAGCATTTGCTCATCTTCATTTGTCATTTATGCCTTGGAGTTCTTCCAAGCTGGCAACTTGATTAACTTCGTAATATTTGCAGTCTGTTCAGCAGAGACATGCAAGTGGAACTACACTGGAGAGAGTAATGTCTGCTGTTGAAGCTCTTCATGGTGTTCAGGTTGATGAGGATGTTATTGTTGGAAAATGTACGAGTGCTGCTGGTTACCTTGATAAAGCAGCTCAGGAGGTTGAGAGAGATCTTAGTTCAGGTATCACCGCCCATTGGCTGCTACGTTACTGCAGATGTGTTGATATGCTTTTATTTTAGCACTTGACTGGCTACATAGTTGCAGATTCTTCATTCATTTGTTCTAAGAACTCAATTCATTTGGTCTATCTTTAACCATACACCTTTGTATGGGAATTGGAATCTTAAAAGCCGCTTAGCTATGTAGTATTTGGTCTTTGTGTGATTTTGATACACCACCACACTATCAATCCTGACTTCTGGGATGCTCCTCTCTTATGTTTCCTACTAGTTTCTTTTACCCTGAAACATCCTTTTCATATGATGGCTCTCACGTTCTTAACAATTGATAGAAAATATGCACAGCTTATCTTAGAGCCAAAGCATTTTAATGGTACTTTACTCACACCAACAGAAAGAGATTCCAAAATTTATAAGCCCCCAATCACCAACTAGAATAAACGGTTTGACTGCAGTTTTGATTGTAAGGAATTTGTCTTTATAGCTTGGTGGTATATCACACTTCTTTTACTTATAAGATAAATCAATTTTTTTTCGCTCGAGCATTTATCGATCATATGAAGTTCTTTTCACTATCTTGCTGTCTTGATAAAACAGGACACACCCCTGGGCCCGCGGTAGTAAAGGAGGTGCAGGGTCAACATGCCATACTGAGAGACTGCATCGAACAGCTAGCGGCCATGGAGACATCCAGAACAAGTCTTGTCTCTCATTTGAGAGAGGCTTTACAAGAGCAGGTTTCCCTTTATACAACTCCGTCCAAAAGTTTATCATTTTCTGTAGCTCCTGCCAAAAACCTCACCTCGCTTTTGTTTCCAGGAACTCAAGCTGGATCAAGTCCGTAACCATCTTAAGGTTTTGAATTCGTACTAACGGCTGTGATTTTTTGCTTCTCAAGTTGTACTATGTAGAAGCGCTCATCTCTGTTTCTCATCATGCTATAGGTTGCCCGGTTTCAATCAGACCGGACGGGGGATCTCTGCAGACAGCTTCTAGACCATGGTGGTCGTTCACAGCCTCCTGCTGCTGCTGAAGAAGAAGAGTCAAAGGAAACCATCAAAGTTTCATCTGCTGCAGTAGTACGGCAAAGCTTCACACACAGCGATGTGGAACAATCTGCACCGGTTATGTTTGCTTCAAACCCAACTCAATCAGTGGTAGACCCAAGAAAAACCGCAGCTGCTGCAGTGGTAGCTAAGCTAACAGCATCAACTTCTTCAGCGGAGATGCTCTCTTACGTTCTCTCCTCCTTAGCCTCTGAAGGCATCATCGGAAACACTCAGCCTGCTGTAACAGAGACTCCATCGTCCAGTGATTACCCGCCAGAGAAAAGACCCAGGCTTCAAAACCATGACCAGTCGTTTCTCCAACCGAACCCTGCATCATCATGCACAGTCACCACCGCTCCACTATCGCTTCCGCCACCGCCACCACCACCACCACCACCACCACCACCGTTCCAGCTTCAACCTCAGTTCTTACAGCCACTACAGCCTCCGGGGCCAGTAAACCAAACGCCATTCAACTACAGCATAGCAACGACTTCTGCAAGCAGTGAACAACAAGGTCAATGGGTTCCTGAGCTGAGTCAACTGGCAACAACCACTGCACCATCGGATAATTCATTCCAGAAGTTGCAAGGACAAGATGGTTTCTATGGCATTAATTCTATGACACCTGTTAGTCGACAGTAGATGAAATGTGTTAGTAGGGGGTTGATATAGCACTTTTTTGGGGGATGGTTATTCGTAGGATTTAAAATGTGTTTTGCTTTCCAATGTGTGTGTGCGTACGTACATATTGTCTGTAAACTTAAGAAGCTTCCTTTCATTTGCTCTCCAGATTGGACCAAGTTGTGCTCTTGTTGTTTTAAAGTAAAAGTCTGGTCAAAACGCCGACAAGGGCTTCTTTTTGACTAGTAGTAGTAGTAACCCAAAAAGAGAAAAACATATTTTAATTTCAACAATTTTTTGTTTTTTTGTCGTTTATATATTTCTACCAGTCAGAGATTCCCTGTAACGCGGCAATCCTGAGGAAAAACATAAAAAGTAAACTTAAAGAGAGAGCAATTGGTAAGATTTTTACTTGTGCAAGAACTTGGAGATTCGGTTGATTCTTAAGTCATATAAACCCTAACAAACCCATCTGGGCTACTTTTTGAATCTCCTCCTCTAAAGGTTTCAATAGCTCTTTCTCCAATCTTTGTCTCTCGTACGTTTTTACTGATTATTACCCGATTAGATAGTTCAAAGTTACGATTTTGTATACAATCTGTCTTGTTGTTGTTGGATCCTTTGTGGTTTTCGATTATAATTGTCTGAACTTCAGGTCTGTTTTGGTGTAGTCCAATGCCGGAGGAAGTTAGAGATTTGATAGAACTTAAATTCAGGTTATATGACGGTTCTGATGTTGGCCCCTTTCATTACTCTCCAACTGCAACTGTCTCCGTGCTCAAGGACAGAATCCTCTCTGAATGGCCAAAAGGTCAGCTCCACTCTTTACTCTTTTAACAGTTTCTTCTCTTGTGCTCTCATTGACTAACTATCTTTGCTACTTATTTATCAACAATTATGAATATCCATTGTAAAAGCTTACACATCTGCACTTTAACAGAATCCTTCCGCATTTTATTGATTATGTTAATTACACTCATTGGATTTGTGGGTTTGAATGTTTCGTTTTAGACAAGAAGATTGTTCCAAAGTCAGCCAGTGACATCAAGTTGATAAATGCTGGTAAGATTTTGGAGAACAATAGAACTGTTGCGCAATGTAAAGCTCCATTTGATGATCTCCCTAAATCAGTCATTACAATGCATGTTGTTGTGCAACCGTCTCCAACAAAACCAAGACCAGGTCTTTCTTCCACTTTTCACTCGTTTGTATCTCTATAATTTCTTCTTCTTCAAAGATAACTGACTATCGTTTCTTGCAGAGAAAAAAATCGACGAGGAAGAATCCTCACAGCGAAGCTTTTGCTCATGTACCATAATGTGAGAGAAGCACAAGTCCCAAATGAATTTAAAAAGAATTAAGTTTTGCTTCTCTACCATTTTTATATTCTACTACATTCATCAGAATTTCAGTGAAGCTTCATCAACGGGGTTATAAAGCTGGTCTAGTGAAGTTGTTTATCTTGCATTATGGTGAAAAACTTCTGTTTGAAGCATAGCATCTTTTATAGAGATTGGAGTTTTGTTTTTTAACCTTTTTGTTCCCAAGAATTCTAGTAACTCTCTAGCATGTTGTTTTGTACGGTTCTCTTCATATTTTAGTACACCTTAAGACCTGTTTTTCTCTATGAGGATGTATCAGTACATTTTCGTCCGGTCCATACAGTAATTGCAAACCGGTATTATCACACATTTTTGGCATCTTGTGTTTACAACTTGTAACTGTATCATGTACTTGTACTTTGCCATATGGTCCATACATGACACAAATAGCATTAGCTCGGTCTTCACTTTCCACTTTCCAGATACAAAAATCCAAAAGAAACAAAGAGCATGAGATCTCAATAAATGTCCTCCCGCCTAACTTCTCCCTGTCACTTCACTATCCTCCACTTAATTCTCTCATTTATGACCTTCACTTCCACTCAGTGTCTCTCCACTATCTTCTCTCCTTTCGCCTTTATTTCTCTTCTCCTCTCCTCTCATTTATGATCTTCACTCCAAATGCACCTCTCTTCTTCCCCCATCACTTTCTCTGGATTGTCCTCGACATCAATGCTAAAAGACACGTATGCACAAATCTGTGTATATAGGAATAACGAACCTTGAAGCTATTTCAGTGGAGTTTTTTTCCATCTCTTTAGTTCCCTTTGTTTCATCTTGCTTCAGACATATTCTCTCTTTCTTACATTAAACACATCAAAAAGAAGAAGCAAACTTACAGACAACATGAAAAAGAAAGTGACATTGTTTATGTTTATTCTTCTGCAACTTCTGCTAGTAAATTCTCGATCTCCAAAACATTCATCACCACAACCAAATGCAGAAATCACTGTAATGGGTTTTGTTTACTGTGATGTTTGTTCCAACAACACTTTCTCCAAACACAGTTACTTCATGCCTGGTAATTAGAAAACGAACCTCACGATTGTCTTTTGATTCTCTTTCAAAAAATCCGCTTCGTAATGTTTTTCTGAACACAGGCGTGGAAGTGAGGATAGTATGCAGATTCAAAGCCGCTTCGTCAAGAACAAGGGAGATGTTAACATTCTCTGCGAACAGAACCACAAACGAATACGGCCTCTACAAGGTAGCCATTACTTCTCTAGATTGTGCTGACGCAGACAATCTGGCCACTTCTTGTCAAGCGAGTTTGGTCGGAACAAGAAGCTCCTCAGATTCTACATGCAACGTTCCTGGTTACAGAACCACGACGGATCAATCCGTGTTTAAATCTAAACGCTCCAATGTCTGTATCTATGGATTTAATGCTCTGAATTTTAGACCGTTCAAGAAGGATCTTGCCTTGTGTGGCAAGACATAGGGATTTTAAACTACAAATTATCTATCTTCCATTGTTGTGACTCTGGTTCTTTTTAGTTATGTCTTTCTTCTGTTCTCTCGACCTTTCGTTATATAAATATAGCATGTTATCTATTTATTTAACAATGGAATCATGAACATATCACTAATAGACGATTTTGATAAGCAGTGGGTGATTTCGCCTTCGAACACCCGTCACACGACTAATCCTCCAGTTAACGGATTTTCTAATGAGTATAAAAGTTTACCATCACTTTGACTGATTAAATGAGAAAAATTAGATGATTCCTCGCCTGATAAAAATCAATTTCTAGTCTAGATTCACAAGACAATTTCTCCTCAAATGTGAACCACTAGCCCACAACCGTTAGATGTTATCGACCAAATTACTAATAGCTCTATCATGGTTTGTTAAATCTTGAAACATCATAAACCCGATTGGATATTTCAATTTTCACGAGTGCAACTAAAGCACCCCCGAAACTTTGGCGAATGATATAAAAAACATACCAAAATCTGAAGAATGGTACATAAGACGCCACAAACTTGCACAATTCTCCTAAACGTCCATGAAAAGTTGCATTGTACAACTGTAAAATAAAATAAAAAAGATACAAACTTCAGATTTGAGTTTTAGAATATCAAGCTTGGGCCATCTTGTTTAAACAACCAATCCCTTCTTCCATATAGTCCTCTCTATTGATCCAGAACTCTGGTGCATCCTGCAACATAAGCCAATAAGCAAATCCAATTTCTCTTCACAATCAATCACATACTAAATTCAGAGTTTCAGGTTGCAAAAAAGAGGAAGCATTGAACTTTCTTTACCTTCATGATTCCTGCAAGAACAGCGCCCCCAAGGTACACCATGTGTTTCCTTCTGGGTGGATCCTCGATCCGCAATCTAAGTTTCTGATTGATAGAAAACGTATTTTTTTATAAAAACCGAGACAATGACAGGGATTTCATAGACTTATCGGAATATTTTTACCTTCAATCCATCTTTGTTTCCTTTTAGAACAGTATCAAGATACCGGTCCTGGATTTCTTTCTCGAGACTGAAACAAAGAGAACACACTTGACATTGGCCACTAGACCATGAAGTTCTTTTGGATTATGAAAACAAGAAATACAAACCGGCTAGGTAATCCGGGATACATGGTGCTTCCTCCACTTAAAACTATGTGTTGGTAGAGCTGTGAAGAAAGTGAAATGGGTTTGAGAAACATTTATGATTAGTTTTGCATCTTGCTATTGGAATCAGAAAACAGTGAGAAGCAAACGTACCATCATGCGGTTGTCAATATCCATTTCTTGAATACAACGGAAAACCATATCTGCCATGCCATCACCTTCAACATCAATTAGCTCCTGAAAACAAAAAGGAAAGATTTTGTTCTGTGATCAGCCTCAAGATTTTTGGAAATATTCAGAAAGAGAGATTAGCAAAGGGCGTGCAAAAGGTTTACTGGGGTAAAAAGCGCTTCAGGTGCTTGGAATCTTTCAGTACCTACTTTTATGACCCTCCCATCTGGAAGCTGATGACAAAATACGAAAACACAACATATTAGTTTTAGGCCTGCAACATACAAATTCTTCTTCGCCTAAGAATTTGCTATCTATTTGGTTCTGATCTAACTTTAGATTCGTCTTTGCTTAACGTTATCTAGTTTATGTGTCTTGCCTCTATTTGCCCTAGAAGTTTTTGAATTTTCCACTCCAGCCAGATTCACACCAGCAACAAAACCAAAACAGATTTCTCGATAAAGAACTCACAGTATAATTCTTGACAAGGATAGTTGTCTCAAGCCCAAGCTGATACTCTCTCTTATAATCATAACTGCAAACAAAAACGAAACAAATAGTCTATATTTCCTACTCTTGTGATGCATTAGTACTCAGATCTTAGAAGGAAACGGTGAAGAAGTCTTTGCTTGCCTTATATAGCATAGCTTCTCTTTGATTTCCCTAACCGTCTCAAAGTCAGCTGTTTTATTCATAGCATATCTGTTAAAAACACATTTTCTTGATTAATATATAGCTCATAATACACCTCAATAAACAGCACAAAATGTTAAGCAATCTTCCACATCTAAGCAATTCTTTTTAATGATAAAACAGCTTCTCACCCTCGTCGAGAAAGTAGATCAACGAGATAGGCAGTTATGTGTCTGCCAGCGACATTCATTCTTTTGGTAAGATGGGGGAATGAATAGCCGTCAACAACTGGAACCTATGATGTGGGCCGAAGATGGTTAAGTCCTCTATAACAAAATCCAATTTGAAAATTACAGGACCTTTTGTAGCTTACCACATGAGTAACACCATCACCCGAGTCAATAACCAATCCAGTAAGCAAACCTGAAACCAAGAATTGAATACAGAAAATGATACAAAGGAAGTGTACATAAATTTTCAACGGGTGACTATGCAAACACACAAAAAATTCTAAACCTTCAATAATCTCCATAAGCACCTTGAGCATACAGAGTCAAAACGGCTTGGATTTGGATGAAAACGCCAGCAAAATTGTATTTCTCAAACATAACCTCGATCTGTTTCACCAACATAAATTAGTTACCACAGCAAGAACCATCAAATCAGTTTTTAATTTCTACTAACCAAAGACTTGACCGTACAATACCATTTTTTCACGATTCTTCGAGGGATTAAGAGGTGGATCAGTGAGCAATATCTTACAGTCTGATGGATTGATCTGTAAACAACAACAGGGTTTAAGAGTAGTGAAGAAAATGAGGAAAACCAAATTGGCAGGAGAAGAAAATTACTTTGAGTTCATTGTAGAAAGCATGATTCCAAACATGTTCCATATCTTCCCAATTCTGCACAATACCGTTGTGAACAGGATAACTTATATCCAATTGATGCCGGAGCTCAGCGCAGGTTTCCCCCACAACTATATCCTAATAAAGTAAAACCAAAAGTAGATGAAATCCAATTAAGCATATCAGCTAAGGATCTGATTTTGTCTTTCTTTAAGTCTTGTAAGAGGAAAAGTCACATGTAAACAACCTGCACTTGCTGCTCCATGAGTGATTCTTCATACCGAAGCAAGGGCCTTCCCACGACACAGGGGAAAACAGATGTTGGGAAATTCTCTCCAGCAAATCCACATTTTACATACTGAGTTAAAAATCCTGACATTAGAGACCTAAAAACATAAACTTGTTCCAGACAAACAACTCATTCATTAGTGTCGATTTCAATTTTTCTCTTAAACCAAAATTTGCAAGGTTCAGACAACTAGATCCTAAACAAACCCAAATTCAGAAAAGGTAAGATTTTTAACGAAGCACGAGCAAGAAATGGAATGTTTGATTAGATTCAACTACAGAGAAAGTGGAATCTGAGGATGAATCAACAGCAAGAGATATGAGATGAAAGGAGAAGAAGCTGTACGCCGGTGCCATTGTCGCAAACGACGACGTTTTTGTTGTCCATCTTCTCCGATTTACAGCTGATTTCGTCGATCTCAGAGAGATGAAGAAGAAAACGTCTCTTCCAATCGAAGCAAGAAATCGCCTTTCGCCTTTTGTTCTGTTTCCTCGTTTTCCTATAAGAACGCGAGTCGTCTTCTATGCAAACAAACGTCACGTAGTTCAAACTCCAAATGCCCATTACAAAAAGATAAAATAAAATGACGACACTCTTCGTATGGGCCCTAACCAAACGGATCTATAGCTGGAATGCTCATGTTTTAGAGCAAAAATGAAAATAACACTCCTCTCATTTAAGGGTGTCAATTGGGTCCGCCGTATGTGGACCATGTCTATTTGGACCATCTTTATAGTGGTATGGGTTTTTGTATTGCAGACCGCAAATTTGCAGGTTTCGTGGTCCGGTTCGTTTGGACTCGCGGTCTCTTGCGGTTTGGTCCGCTAGTTGTATGCGATCTGCGATCCAGCCCGCCAAATGTTGTGTTTGCTAGTTCCCTGTTAAAAACAGATAAGTGTAACAAAGTGTTTGTTAATATTGTTGAACCTTTGGAGACATTAAAAATGTTTGACAGACCTCCAAATCTCACATCTTCTTCTCGTCGCTCTTCTTCTTCTCTGATTTTTCATCTCTCCAAATCTCAGATCTCAATTTTTCAATCAACACTCAATTCCCCTCCTTTAGATTGCTTATGATGTTCATTATCAAAACCTATAAACTCAAATACCCTTTTGTATACTCGTTCGGTAATCTGGATAATCTCTGAGAAATCTCACAAAGTCACAAGAAAGATGGGATCAGTGGTGCTAATGTTGGTATGGCTAGCTTTGTTGTTGTTATGGGTTTTAAAGTTCTTGTCTTTGAGCCTATTTAAAGAGTTTAGAGAGAATTTGTGATGTGATTTGTGTTTTCTGGGTTTGTTTTCAAATAGTTTTGAAGAGAAAGGAGACAGACATGCTTGTTTTCTTATTCTCAGTTTAAACAGACAAGTTTAAACAAACAAATTTTTTTACAAAATTAGTAGCCGGTTTAGAACCGCGGGTCGACCTATTTACCCGCAGAATATAGCAGAGCGGGTATGGGCCTTACTTACCTGGACCGCAGCCCGCCGCGGTCTGGACCGCTGAGATCGCAAGAGAAAATGGGCCCGCGCGGCCCGCCCGTTTGGGCGTGGGCCGGCCCGTTTGACACCCCTACTCCCATTGCTCAAACACTCTCCATGTTTAATGAAATATTGGAATCCTCTTTTATCCTTGACATTAATTTTTTTAATGGGAAAACAAAATAAAAATCGACCAATCAGAAAGAAGCTGCAAACGGATTGGTCAACCGGGTTTAATGGGTTCGGATCGGCTCGGGTCAAAATCAATATCCTTCCTACGCTCATAGGCGCGAGCAAAAGAAACGAAAATCCCAGATTTTTTTCATATCGATCCTAATCTTTTTTATGAATAAAGAGCATATGAGGTTTAGGGATTAGTGATTGTGAGGAATCTGTAGCTATTAAAGCTCATGTCGAGTATTGAAGCTCATATCGACCATTGAAGCTTTGAAACTCTCGGTGAATCATCTTTGAATCAGAGTCGAAGCTTCGAATTGAGGTTATATACTTTGAATCTCCCTATATAGATATAGAAGTAGATATTTGGGTTATTTATGCTTGGAATTGGAATTTGTGGGATTTGTCAATTTAAACGGATTTGGATGAAATGGGATTGGATTAGATGTGGATGGATAAGAGTTTTGCTGAAGTAGTAAGGGATGGACATAGATTTTAGTTAGGTGGAAGTAGTCGAAACATATATGGATGAATATATGGATGAATTGTTGAAACACAATATCATAGTTAGGAAAACTGCAGGGATTGGTACAACTATTATAACTAGTACAACTGATTGGAATGGTGCAACTGGTACATATAGTATAACTCACATAATTCAGAAGGTAATAATGATTTTTTTTACTATGGTTGGCAGGTACGATGATGAAAATTGTAATACATTTTAGATACGAAGGGTGTTACGTAGTGACGGGAGATGGATATAAATGGAATTCAAAGGAACCTCGCGGGTATGTTATAACGTTTAGGACATCAACGACGGAAGAGATAACATACTCGACGGTAGAGGATATGATATTTAAGAAGATTGAGATAAATAAAGGTACAACACAATTGAAACTGAGCTATATTCCATTAGTAGTTGGTGAAAGTTTTCTTCATATATCTTGGATGATGATGATGTTGATAGTTATCTATCGAGTGCGGATAAAAATGAATTGCGTAGTCCTTTGCAAGTGCAAGTTTTCAAAGGGGATACAGATAATTTCTTTGAACTGAATTATGAGGAGATAGAATCAAATGGTAGATCTATGAATGTGCTAACTATTTATGCGGATAGAAGAGAACATGACGACCCATTAAAGATTGGTGATGAGAATATAGGATGCTTGGATGAGGATGAAGATGATGATGAGTATGTGGATGAGGATGAGGATGAGGGTGAGGATGACCATGTGGATGAAGATGACCTTGAGAATGAAGATGATAATGAGAATATTTATGTGGATGACCATGAGAATGAAGATGTGGATAATGGGATGAATGAAATTGTTGAGATTCCATGTGCTGAAAAAGAGAAGGAAATTGTAGAGGAATGGGATGATGGAACAGGGCTTGAATTAGGGCAAGAGTTTGAATCTAAGTAACAAGCGCAAGATATAATTATTAGAGCATCATACAAGTATTTTTATGAGTTCAAAATTTTAAATACGGATACTCAAAGGTATATGGTGAAATGTCTACAAGCAAGGTGTAATTGGTATATACGAGTGTCGAAGCCTAAATTAGCAAAGGATGGTAAGTCGAAGCTTGTTACTTACTGAAAAATGCATTCATGCTCTCGGTTGTCTTCGAGTACAACCAGAAATGGAAGGAAAGGGACACCTACTTTAGTGGCATCTGTTTTAAAAGAATGTTATCCGAGTGTTTTGGATACATTATCCATTAACTCTATCATCGGTGTGGTCCAAACTAAAGCATCGGTGTTGGTGTCACATGACACCGCTTGGAGAGGAAAAAAAGTGGATTATGTGTGTGGGAATGTAGGTGAGAGTTACAAGCTATTGCATTCGTACTTATTCATGTTGGAGAAGTTGAATATTGGTACAGTTACAAGGTGTGTGTTGGATGAAGAGAGAAGGTTCAAATACTTATTTATCGCTTCGAGAGCTTGCATCGAAGGGTTTAAAGCCATGATGAAGGTTCTTAACGTTGATGCGACATTTCTTAAAACTAGACAAGGTGGTGCGCTTGTTTTTGCCATAGCTCAGGATCCTAATTGTCACCATTATCACATTGCTTTTGTGTACTCGATGGTGAGAACGATGCAAGTTGAAATTGGTTTTTCAGTGAACTGAAAAAAGTCATCGAGGATGATCCAGAACTAGTTTTTATTAGTGATAGAAATTCAAGCCTCATCAAGGAAATTTCGGAGTTGTACCCGAGAGCGGGACGTGGGTTTTGTGCATTTCATCTGTCCTGAAATGTGAGAACAAGAGCTGCTAACATGAACAAAGATACAGTTGCCGAGACATTTAGAGCCATAGCTAAGATTTATACGGAGGCGGAATTCTTAAAGGAATACGAAGAATTTGGGACAAGATATCCTAATGTTGTGGAGTATTTGGAACTAGTGTGGTGGAGGGCCGAGTAAATGGGCAAGGTGTTATTTTTCGGGAGAAACTTACAACATTACCACGACCAACAGTTCAGAGTCTATAAATAATATTTTCAGGCATGCAAGAAAGTACTCCATACTACATATGATTGATGTGATTGTCAAAAAAGTGGGGGAGTGGTTTAACAAATATAGAAAGAAATCCGCATGAATATCAAGCGGACGGATGTTGGTGCCCTTTGTGGAGAACAAATTGCTCGGGAGATGCAAAATTGCTAATAAATTAAGAGTGCATGAGCTCATCACATTCTACTTTGAATATAATGTGATTGGACGAGATGGCAAGTCTTACTTGGTGGATTTGAGGAATAAAAGTTGTAGTTGCAGGCGTTTCGATATAGACAAGTATCCATGTGTTCATGCCATAGCCGCTCTCCGTGCGTACATGAAGAAGGGGGTGGAGGAAAGGCCAATGGATACCCATGTCCATGACTTGTGCTCAAAATATTACCTAATAGAGTAGTGGGCCTTGACTTATTACCAGACGATTTACATGGTTCCGCATAAGAGTCAGTGGACTGGAATTCCTGAACATATACAAACGTCGTGGGCATTACTGCCAGTGTACCGTAAAAGAAAAGGGAGAATTCAAGAGACTAGGTTTCCATCCGTTGGAGAAAAGCATCGAAGGACGAGTAATAAGTACGTGCGAGGCCATAATCTTGCTAGATGGTTTGAGAAATCAGATACCGAAGGTACTAGTACCGATGCAGCAGGATCCGCTTCAGCATCAGACAACTAAGTCTTGTATTTTGGTTTTGGTTTGTTTCTGGTTTTTGCTTTTGGGTGGTACTACTTAATACAACTTGTGTAAAACTGTGTTGACAATTTGTGTTCTGTTTCTGAATTTTGCTATCGGCTGTACAACCGAGTACAACTCTTGCACAACTATATAGACATTTCGTGTTATGTTTCTGAAATTTCTATCGGCTGTATAACCGACTACAACTCTTGCACAATTATGTAGATATTTTGTGTTCTGTTTCTGTATTTTTCTATCGGGTGTACAACCGAGTACAACTCTTGTACAACTATGTACACATTTTGTGCTCTGTTTTCATTTTTTGCTCTCGGGTGTACAACTTAGTACATCTAGTACAACTTGTAGAAGAATTTAAAATACAAAAAAACTAGAAATAAAAATCAAATGGCATCAAATGATAAACTTATTCCTTGATGAAGACTTACATGTATTTCCTTTAAAAAAAGATAGTTATGAAATTTAGATTTTTTTTTTTATCATATTGTAGTTTTCTCTACAAAGTAATCTTATACTTATGAATAGTTTGTTATTGAATATCTCATTATCGAGCATAATATGAGAGAAATTTATTTTTGATTGTATTTAATGGATTGAGACAATTAAAATGGACCACAAGATAACAATTTGATGAGTTCAACTACAAAAGTCAACAGTAGTCTTGGTACAATTGGATTTGATTGAAAAACCTGAAAAGTGCAACTGTTTGTAGTAATATACAACTAAAAAACTGGATCGAACAACTGTGTGAGAAACCCAGAAATTTTTATTTTCCCTCCAAAACAAATTTTTTTACTACTTTCCCCCCAAAAACCAAAATATTTTAAAATTCCCTCCACAAATTTCTGTATCTTTTCCAATAATTTATCTTTCCTTTTCCCCCCTTTATATTCCTCATTCCCGATCATGTTTCCCCTCTACATCCCAAAATTGTCTCAATTACGAAATTTCTCCAGTTCACCTTCAACCCTTTCCTTTTTTCATCTCACATCTCCTTTATAGGATGCCTAGCGACTATAGTAGTAGCAGCGAGGAGGAAAATCCATTTCTTGCGGACTTGTATGCGGATGGGGACCCAAATCCATCGGGGATTCCGACAAGGTGCTTTTTCGGTGGCCTAGTAAAGCTTCAAATGGGGACGGACGGTGCTAAGATTGGGATGCGGTACTACGGTTTTGAACGAACGGTTAGGATATTTTACCTTGTGTTTTCTCCTGCTTAATTGTTTCGATACATGAACTAATTCGATCTAATTGTGACGAATGATTAGTATGGCCTTTTTCACTTCCTTCGTTACTTGGAGGAGGCAATCTCGGGGGAAATCCAATGCTTGAAGATGGAGACCAGTCAGCTAAGTGCTCGAATTAAATTCATCCACGCCGATGCGATTCATCACCAACCTAGTTGTTGTGAGGAACACAATAAATTGAAAGAAGGAATTCGAATGAGGGATGAAGAAATCTCTTAGCTTAAGGATATGATTCGTAAACTAGAGGCTGTTGTGTTTGGAAAAGGAAAAAGATCTAACTAGCCATGTCATTTCTATGGGAAATGGGTTCGGTTTTTATTTGTCATTGTAATATCTTTTCGGGTTGGTACAATTGCGTACAAGTAGAACAACTAATAAGTGTTGTTGAATGTTGTTTTTTTCCATTTTTCCCCCTAAGTTATTAGTTCTCTTTCGTTTTGTGGTCTTTATGTGTTGTTGTACTCTGGTTTTTAATGCAAATATATATATAATGTTCAAGTTTTTTTCAAGTTCTTATATTTATATATAATTTGTTTTCATTTTAAACACACAACCTAAATAATATAAAAGTATAAAATTTTCGAACCAAACACATTACCATTTTGCAAATAAACAAAATATCAGATAATAATTAAATCCAAATACAATAAAAAAAAAACAAAGCATAGTTGTACCGAGTTTTTACCATTTGTCCTAGGCCTGGGCTTTTGTAACTGGAACCGAATAACCGAATCGAACCGAACCGAGAAAAGGGGTATCGGTTCTGGTTCGGTTCCAGCTCAAGAACCGAACGGTTCCTAGAGATAGGGAACCGTGGATCTCGGTTCGGTTCGGTTCTGAACCGGGATCCAATTGGGAACCGAAAGGAACCGGAGTTAACCATGCAAACCACAAAACTTTCTTATTCACACTTGCCACTCGCAAACCTCACGCAAGCTTTCTCCTTCCCTTCGATGAAAAAATCCCCAAATTAAAACTGGAAGAA
>OVAP01001823.1:0-21910 GCA_900406295.1 Aurinia saxatilis | reverse complement strand
TTTTTTTTTTTTGTCGAATTCAAGCAGAATTATATTTGGATATTAATAAATCAAACAAAACGCATGAATGCTTGTTTCAACTACATCTGAGTTTGGACTTGTGTGGTAAGATTTTGTATTATTAGACTGATCAATTCAATCCATAGATTATGCAAAAGTTAATCTTAAAATCGACTTTTTGTGAACCCCAAAAAAAAACACAACAATATTAAGTCTATAGTATTAATTGATTTTGGCATTGATGAAATGTAAGCATACAAACTTATTCTCCATCAAGAAATAGAAAAAATGTCAAGAAATTTAAAGTAAAAAAAAAAAAAAAACAGGAAAATAATGAAGTTCAAACAAATCTTTAAGCCATGTATACGTTCGAAACTATTCGTGGCGCAACTCCTTTGGATACATGAACCATTGGCCTTTCCTTGAATCCCATATGTATCTTGTAGGAATTTCAACGTAAGTCGGATTCTGTTTGCTCTCCATTTAAGATTGCTTTGTGGTAACCAAGCACTCACCGGATGTCTTGACTCCATCATTTTGTATACATCCTCAATGTATTGCTGAAATATCACTTGAGATTTGAAACCGAAAGGATAATCATCAATTCGTTCTCTCGTCTGGAACACGAACCACTCAGACATTGTGACCTTATGCCTTGTTGTATATCTAGATAAAAACAGACATTGAGATTTCTTGTTACTGAATTCTGTAAAAGCTAACAGAAAATTTAAGAAGATCAAACTTACTTGTGGCCGTTAATGGTGTCATGATTATACAGCGAACAAACTTTGTCGTTTCTTCATCCTTTGGCAAACTTTCAGAAATGCAATGGAACTCGTCAACATCTAGCTTGAAAACGTACTTCCCATCACCATTTTTTTAACGTACCATCACCTCTAGCTAATGAATAAAATTATGCAATCACCAGGCCTACTAATGTTTGATTACAGTCAAAGTTCGTTTTGATATATATAGGCAGGGCGCATTGAAATGTTACCCTTTTTTTAAAGTTCATCATAAAATCTACATGTTAAATAATTCACAAAATTACGTAATCATAAGATATATGAGAGATCTCTAAATTGATTGGTATATATCGCTTCAATCAAGCACTAACTAAAGCAAACGAATTACAATCTGGTTTAAAAAGGGAATCCCAAAAACTAACATATAATCAGTGCACAAAATTAATTCATAATTGATTGTTATTTCTATAATGTATACTGCTACAATTATGTAATAAACTGAAATTGAAAATCAAGGATTCATCATATTTCGCTAGAATAAATAACGACCTAAAGGTTTGCTATACATTCCACATTTTGTTATTTATTTGATTATATTAGACAACCCACAACACTAAAAAATCATGAGTATAGTAATTAGCCAATTAAAATGACTACTAATGTTTAAGCGTATGTTCAACAAAAAAAGACTGTTAATTCATTCTATTGATTGAAATAAGAGAAATCATTGGCCGAGAAAATATTTTCTTTTGTTTAAGTTTAAGTTAGTTGAATGACCCCGATATTTTAGCAAACAAACCACTTAATAATATTATCTTAGAAAGAAAATCAATATCCAATATATGGAGAAATAAATATATAATGGTAAATTCCAAAAACACAAAAATTGAAAAAGTCATGAGTATAGTAATTAGCCAATTAAAATGACTACTAATGTTTTAGCATATGTTTAACAAAAAAAGACTGTTAATTCATTCTATTGATTGAAATAAGAGAAATCATTGGCCGAAAAAACATTTTCTTTTGTTTAAGTTTAAGTTAGTTGAATGACTCCGATATTTTAGTAAACAAACCACTTAATAATATAATCATATAAAGAAAACCAATCTCCAATGGAGAGATACATATATATAATGGTAAATTCCAAACATAGTATAAAAAGAACTCAAAATAGATACAGTGAGATCGTAATGCAACTCAAATGAATATTAAAGCAAAAAACAAAAAAAACCAATAGGTCTTAAATTTGTAAACCAGGATGCTGAATTTCTGGTTTTGTTGGACAATCGGGACTCTTAAACCTTGAGCCTAGAAGCATAAGCATCAAGTGTGAGGGGACAAGACATGAGATGGACATACTATACTTTTCAGATACGCCTTTCATATTAAGTACATGAATGGAGAGGCGAAGGTGAGAGAAAACAAATGACAGTTTCTAGATCTGATTCCCGATTACCAAGAAACACAAATTCCGTGAGACAACATCTCCTCGATCTCTGCTCAGATTTCTCCATATCTGATTCCCGATTCACAGAGGACGAAGAGACGTTGACGTTGCTGTTCACGTAATCTGGCTCCGATGAAATGCCGAATATAGGACTCCACCACGAAACCGGTTTTTTTAGAGTCGGATATAGATTTTTGATTGATTCAGAAGATGCTCGGATCGAAGAAATAGTGGAGCAGGAGATGATTGTCGTCATTGTAGAGATCAAAATGCAGAAGAAGAAGAAGACGAAGAAAGAGATTTTCTCAATCAAATCAAAAACTCGATCAAAACCCTTTGAGAAACCTATTTCTCCAGAATTTTTTTACAGAACATCGATGAATTCTATTATCTAAATTAAAGACATGCCATATTTTATGTTTCTTAATATGATTTTTAGCAAAATTCATGTCAGATTAAATTATAACTAACTTTGCATAAGAAAAAGACACATACATAAATTTAATTTAAACTACAATGGTATTAATAAGAAGAGGGATATGATATATATATTTTTTGTATATATAATTATTTATTATTTATTTATTTATATGTCAAATGATGTTTTTTAAAAAACGTATTATATTATGAAACAGAAATAATATTACTTTAATCTTATCCGATTTGAATTTGCGTACAGCATTTTACGAGGAATCAATAATTGAATAAATTAGAAAACAATATTATGCATTATCAATAGATGATCATGAATCTATAAATTATGGGTTGAAAAATCAAACCTTTTAATTAATAAAATAATACAAAAAGCTAAATGACATTATTTGAGTGGGTATATGGTGGGGGGTCGATGTTTTAAAGCATGTGGTGATTGTTAACACGTTACTTCGATGCTGAATCGATCCAAATTTTGATTGAGGAGCTTATTTTGGGTCCCTTTAGAGTAAACAAGTTGTTCTTGTTACTTAGTTTGATATTATTAGTTATTACACAACTTGGTGAAACTAACTCCCATATTAGTATTATCAGTACATTCCAATCATTAGAAGACAATCCACATCTATCCTCGTCTAACAAAAGTATAATTATTAACTTGGTCTAGCCGGTTAATACATTTCTTTTTTTTTGGTATATCACTGGATTGGGAGACTTTTATTATGTTTAAGACGAGTTATAAGCAGTGTCGATCTCTTTGCCATGATGAGCTCTGTCATGATCTCTGAACGAGACTCTTGCTAAAACGCCGGTGAATGATCACTGAAAATTTGAAGTTTAATTTTATATTTTTGAAAACAAGATTTTAAAATATGATATTTTAAGAATTGCTCAATTGAATATTGTGGTTGATAAGATATATTTACGAGTCATATAATACTCAATAGTTTACAAGTCACGGGCTGGACTCTCAATGAAAGCACATGCGCATCAGTACCTTGTTTTTTATTTAGGCTACAACATGTTGAGATAACTACAAATCATAGTACTTAATAAAATATCAAATCCCAAACCCTAAAAGTCATGAACCCAAGACCTGAAGTTTTTATAAAATGTATATCATCAGTCCTCTTGACAGATAAAAGTAGTGGAATAATCTCACCATAGAAAAGTCCCCGTTTTGGTGAAGACAAAAAAGGCCACAAACCTAGAAAAGGTCGTAGCATAGCTAAGTTGTAACACGTATGTAAATTTTTGTTTGATAAAAACACGTATGTAAATGTGTCGAGCGTGTAAAGCATTAGTTACTTTTCAATTGTTGTATAGCGAAGGGTTCGAAATTTCTCAGCTTACGTAATCATTAATCAATTACATTCGATGTTTAGCCATCAATTTTTTTTGTTACTAATCAAGCATAGCATCTTGTTATAATATTTAGAGATTTTTTCCAACTAATTTAAGCATATCTCATTTGACAGGTTCTTTTGTAAAATTAAATCAGTAATAAATAGATTGATGTAGATTATACGTTAATTAATACTTCATCATATTTTTTATGTAGATATCTTAACTTTCTCAAGATGGTGGTATTTCCAATTCATATATAACCGAATCATGTTCAGATATCTCACAGAGTCCTAATTCAAAATTAATTGATAACAAATGAATTTTTCTATATTTATACGTAGGAAAAATTTAAGAAGTATCATTTTTATAATGCTAAATTTTGTAAATACCACCATGTGTTGCCAAATCACATTTATAAAGTCTTTTTTATAAATTTTTTAACCAACTTATAAAACATATTTTTGTAAAATTTATGAAGTTTTACAGTTTCATAAAATTAGAGACTGCTTATAAAAAAGAAGAGTGTTTTGAGATTTTGTATCATAAATTCAAACAGTTGGAAATGCTCTAAAAACAGTTGGGAGACAATGTCGAGGGAAATGACCTAACTGGCTGAAACTAATACTTTGGTCTCATTCTGGGGCAACTAGGATCCAATTGAAAATTGCCACGTAACAATCTTACCCTTGCTGAGTTACTTTTTGGTGTAACCCAACGAATCAAAAAGCGTTTTGGTGGATCAACACGCCAAAAAACGAGATTACACCTTATCCTTTCTTGTCTTTTCTTTTTCTGGATTTTGATTTTCTTTTTGTCAATGGAGTTGAAAAATCAGAAAGAAAGAAGTTTTTGGCAATCGAATCTTTTGGTACCTCCCGTTTCTGCTCTAGGATGGGGACCTAACTAAAGCTTTCAAGCTCGTTTTTTTTGCTAGTTACTAAATTTTATAATGATGTTTTTATATAACGATGCTAGTATATTACTATTTACCAAAGTCTTTTACAGTTATCATCATTTAAAGATGATACTAATTATCTTCTTAAAATAATTATATACCTGACAGATTTTCATTAATTATCTAATGTAGCTATAGCTTTAGCTGTGGTTGAATGATTAATCAAATGACTAATTATCTAATGTAGCTATAGACTTTAGCTATAAAATTTTTAGTTTATGAATTATTATTAACTTTCTAATGTTTTTTTTTGTAGAACTATTGACATGTGTTAACGAAAAAGGGCTACTGACATGTAGTAATGTAGTTATTAGTCTAACAAGTCCAGTACATGTTTGGGCCACAAGCTCATAACCACTAAAATACTAATAGGCGTTAATATGATGCTAAGTTTTGGGCCGAGCTGTAGTTTTGATGACAAACTGAACTAGTCTTCTTCTTGATGAAATTGTGATAATGAAGTTAATATGGTTGCTATCTAAATATGTAACATGGAAAGTAAAACGGGTTAAGATCGGGAGTCATGATTAAATATCTGACTTTTAGGCAAAGCCAGCAGTATAGTAATGCGTGGAGAGATCTTAACCTGGGTTTAATCACACTATATCTACACAAAGTGAACTTCACACAAGTTTGTAAAAATAAAATAAACAAGGGCATGATGATTGATGAGTTAGTTTTCTTCATAAAGATTTATTTTTGGTGCATGATACTCTAAGACCCTAAATTTCACTAGGGCACAAAGACCATAGGTTTTAAAGGTTCTCTTCAAGCTAAAAACCAAAAGAAACGTTCCCCTCATTATTTCAGCATTCAAAGCCAAATAAATGTAGTTAATCTCTATGTTTATTTCATCATTGGAAGCGATATTTTCTTTTGATTTTTTAGTAAATAACTAAATCACTCACAAAGAAATATTGGGCCTATATGTAACCAAAGAATTTGGCCTACTCCAAATAGGTTCATAATGTCGTATGGCCCATTAACCAAACCCAACACAATTCAACTCGATTATAATCGTCGTACCGTTAGGTTTTTCTCTTTCCAATAATATACTTACAAGATTTTCAAACTTGTTGCACTTTTCTATATATATCAAAAAGGACTCTCACCTTATGTATATAACGTGGTAAATTTGCTAATCTTTTACACTTAGTCAAATTATTAAGCTTTCCAAGTCATCGACTTTGGACCAACATTTCTCATTCAAACAAACGCCGTTTTTGACAAATGAACACACTACATTGTAGTGATCATAACAAGGAATCCAATGACACCAAAATTAGGGCATTCCGACAACTTTGTTGTCTGGACAAGCCACCGGAGTAATGGTCAATGCCATTGTCAAAAAACGGTTTCCAACAGATACTTGGTTATATGAGTCACAGTAGACTCCTCTATTAATAATTCCCGTTAGCGTATGAATGAGAATAATGTGGATGGTGGTTCATCATGATATTAATTTTGGAAAAAATGTCCAATGCTACATCAGCTTAGCTAAGATTCATCTTAAGCTCATCGGAACAAAACCTGAAGAATGATAAGGAGATAAAAAAATGTGGTGCATGTAACTTGGACTAATGTCTAACATGCTCTCTGTACAAATGCCTCAAATGGTGGATGGTGGTGCATAATATTTGGAGGAATTCGCCCGCCAAATATATAACACTAAACTGGATGGTGGTGCATAATATTTGGATGGTTCGTGTTTCTGAGATTAACTTCGCCTCCTACTGATTCTTCGTGGATGATCTGACTTTAGTTTTTGTGTTCAAATGACTCCATTGATGATGCTATACTAAATGGTTAGATTCGATCGCATGATCAGTAACAGAGTGAAAGTATTGGTAAACTCAGGAGAGGTTCAAGAAACCCGGCCATGGCCACTACAGTCAAGCAACTAAGTGGTTACGACTATAAGGTTACACTTACACACTTAGGGTGTACCTTGAGGCCATTCTCTTGTTCCCATTCGAGTTTACAGAAACTAAGACATGAGAGCAGTGATTTAATTAGTCTGTTTGGTACAGTGGTTTTGTCTGTTTGGTTTATCTTGTCTAGTCGGTTTGGGTTACTGTAAATGTAAGTAAGGTGGGTGGTAGTGTAGTTACTGAAGTATAAAATATTTGAAGATGCAGCATATCAAAGTCATTATTATGCAAACATCTGTATATATCTCTTTTTATTTGGATCACAACATATGTATATATCTTATTCCCATAAAAAAGTGGTATGGTATTTTAATGATACATTTGTCAGATCTCAATATAAGTGTTGTTTACTCAAACAAGAATATTGTTATCTTGATTCTTGTGGTTATAATGATACAAAATGAGTCTTTGTCTTTTGGTCAAAGCCTCTCAAAGAAGACAATATTTTCAAAAAAAAAAACAAATTAAAATAATCATTTTAAGGATGTCTCATCACAAATAGAGATATTTAATTTTAATGAAAATGCATAGCATATGGTATAAGTTTTGAAATATTTAGGTGTTTTCCCCAAAATGGAGAAAAAAAAGAAGTAAGAGACAGTGAATTTGAAAAACTACACACATGGGAATGGAGAGGAAAAAACAATAATAGCCGTTGAAATGGGAGATTCAGAGAAGAAGGCAAGTATCGATTCTACACACGTGGCGTACATCGAACGGTTTAGATGAACTAGCCGTTAATCCTTAAGAAGAAGAAAAAGGGAAAAAAAAGAAAATTTAGCGACACAAATCCGCTCTTCTCGTCTTCAAAATCTGTATCACTTCTTCAACCCTCTTCTTCATTCTTCTTCACCCTTTATATACAGAGAAAGAGAGAGAGTACAATAATAAAGTGTGAAGCCAGTGGAGAGAAAGAGAAGGATTATCGTTTCTGGGTGTTTGCTGAAAAGATCTCTCTTTCTCTCCCTTCTTCTTGATCTGTTCTTGATCAACGTAAAAAGACGATTAGGGTTTTTTAAGTGTTGATTTTCTGATCAAGGGCTTGACTTAATTTCGCTGCGCTTCTTTGAATTGACGGCCAAAGGTGCAATTTTTAAACTTTTTATGGGTTTTTGGTCATCTGGGTATTTGGGGATTTAAGTCATGTTCTTGATTGCTTCTGTTAAACCGGATCTGGGTTTGATTCATCAAAACTCAAAGACTTTTTTTTTTTTTTTTTGGCTTTTGCAATTTTCAATTTTGAATAAAGTTCCGATTTTGAAATTTGAGTTTAATACAATAATAAAACAAAGACTCCCTTCCGCAGATAACGAAGCAATATGGGTAAATCAGATGAAAACAGCGTTGGATTTGTTGGATCAATGAACCTACAAGGTAGTGTATTCCCTAATTGAACAGTTTCTTCAATCAAAAATCAAATCTTTGGTTTTCCCCAAATTGATTTGACTTTGACATGTTGTAGGCGGAGGAGGAAAGATCATGGGCCCAGGGGCGGCGATAGGACCGACGAGAAGGGCACTTAGTGCTATCAACAAGAATATTATTGAAGCTCCGTCTTACCCTTATGCTGTTAACAAGAGATCAGTCTCCGAGTAAGTCTTAAGATTCCAGATTGGTCTTTTTGTTGTTTCGTTCTCCCTTTGATTGGATATACTTAAGAACCTGATTTGTTTGTCCAGGAGGAATGCTGTTTGTAATAAACCACCTGTGCATCGTCCAATTACTAGGTAAGTTTAGATCTTTATTCTTTGTTTGATTAATGAACCCACATATTCAGGCTTTTGCTTCTCTTTATGTTTGGTTTCAGGAAGTTTGCTGCTCAATTAGCGGATAAGAAGCCACATATTCAGGAGGAGGTACTTCTATACAGTGATATTCTTCAATTTGTGTTTTCATTTGTGACCTGGATTTTGATTTTCAAGTGTTTTGTTCTTTGTTACTGTTAGGAAACTAAGAAATCAGAACCGGAGAGGATTATCGTTGATGTGAATGACAGTGATAAGGAAGAAGGATGCGGCTTTAGTGACCCAATGTTTGTGCAACACACTGAAGCAATGCTGGAGGAGATTGACCAGATGGTATACATCATTTTCTTTACCCTTTGTGTTGTTTTATGGGAGTTTAAATACATCATTTCCTCATACTGATTGTTTCTTCAAAAGGAGAAGGAGGTTGAAATGGAAGATGCGGACAGGGAGGAAGAGCGTGTGCACGATATTGACGCATGTGATGAGAAGAATCATTTAGCTGTGGTTGAATATATCGATGATATAGTTGCCTTCTACAAGAAATTCGAGGTGACTTATTTTCTTTAAACACAAATATTGCTGTGTTATTGTCAATGGGATTCTAGTTTCAAGATAATATACTTATGTTTGATCCATTCTTATGATTCTGCAGGAACATAGTTGCGTGCCTCCCGACTATATGGACAAGCAGCAAGATCTTAATGAGAGGATGAGAGGAATCCTCATTGACTGGTTGATTGAGGTAGAAAGATACATACCAGAAAACATTTTGATTTCATTGTGGTTGTTGTTTTTCAGATTGCCTGAATGTAAATTTACCTTTGAGCAGGTGCACTACAAGTTTGAGCTGATGGAGGAAACCCTTTATCTCACAATCAATGTGATCGACAGATTCCTTTCTGTTCACCAAATTGTGAGGAAGAAGCTTCAGCTTGTTGGTGTTACCGCTTTGTTGCTTGCTTGTAAATATGAAGAAGTTTCAGTTCCAGTAGTAGATGATCTCATCTTGATCTCAGACAAAGCTTACACTAGAAGAGAAGTGCTAGATATGGTAAATCTTATTATCTCTTAATCATTAATCAGATACTAGAGATATCATGCTTCATCGTTTGACATTTTGTTGGCTTCCTGTTGCAGGAGAAGCTAATGGCCAACACCTTGCAATTCAATTTCTCTCTACCAACTCCGTATGTGTTTATGAAACGGTTTCTCAAAGCTGCCCAATCTGACAAAAAGGTATGGAATATTGTTCAACTCCCCTATAATAAAGCTAGAATTTTATATACAAACTGTGACTGGATTTTTGGCAAGAAAACCATATCTAAAAGCTGTGTGATTTTGAATTGTTGTTTCAGCTCGAGATTTTATCGTTTTTTATCATCGAGCTTTGCCTTGTGGAGTATGAGATGCTGGAATATTCTCCATCTAAGCTAGCAGCCTCAGCAATCTACACTGCTCAGTGTACACTTAAAGGATTTGAGGAATGGAGCAAAACCTGCGAGTTTCACACAGGCTACAAGGAAGAACAGCTACTGTAAGATACCACAAGCCATATGAACATGGTTTTGGAATTCTTTTTGAGAACTCGTAAAAGATATTCGAATGCTGAAAAATGGGTTTTGTTTTCTTTTCTTTCTTAGGGAATGCGTAAGAAAGATGGTTGCTTTCCATCACAAGGCAGGAACAGGGAAGCTGACTGGAGTTCACAGGAAGTACAACACATCTAAGTTCTCTTATGCTGCAAGAACTGAACCTGCTGGCTTTCTGCTGTAGTGGAGGAGAAGACTATAATAAGATTGAATGACAGAATCTGATGACTTAACTCAAGTTTTCCGAAAAACAAAGAAGTAGAGTGCAACTGATGTTGCTCAAGTGGGAGATGTTGTTGGGGTTGGGTCCTTTCTCTTCTAAGATCTTTAGATCTTTCTTTACTTGAGAGAGAATAAAACAAAATACAATCTTTCTTTTCGTATTCATGCTTTTTATATTTTCAACTTGTGGAGCAATCGCCATAATCTTTCTGTTGGTATGATGCTTTTTACATGTAAAGAATTGTTGTAAAACCCCCTGAAATAATCAGACTCATTTTAGTGGTTGGCACTCAGGAACTTGAACCTCTTAACACTATTGTCAAAAGTTTTTGCTCAAGTTAAACTTCACAAAACGCCCGCAAACAATAAATATATTTCCAGTATCTATCTCTACTGTAAAAGCTATATACATTCCTGATCCATCCAAAATGTTATACTACTGTGGGAGATCAAACTTCTATTTATTCCAAAAGCAGTGTGCTTTGTTTGTATTCATCTACTGCCTTGTAAAATTAAAAGGTCCGACCAAAAATGATAAATAGGCCAAAAAGAGCATAACAAAAACCTGTCAATTATTCAAACATTTTAGTACTTAAAATACAGAACTGCTAGGGTATCTGGACATCTCTCGCTTTCTCTCTTGGTATCCTCCTTAGAGAAGAACATCTGTTTTACAGTGTACCATAAAGCAATAAACAACAGATGCAAGAGTGCTTCACCTCGAAGCTTCAGAAAGGTTTGTCCAAGAATCAAAGCTTACATGTTGAGCGTAAAATCAATCATCTCCTCACAGGTGGTACAGCTCCCCTTCCTCCGATTCCACGCCCAGCAGGAGCTGGAGCCTTTATGATGATAACACAAAGATTCAAGGATCCAACAATTAGGTGACAAAAAAAGAAACAAGTATTAAGGGCTAACACAAGTATTTCAACATGCTGACTAAGTTTCATGAAACTTCCTAACATTGCTTTCTTGAGCACAAAATCATGACCAAAGAGAGTGAACTTACTTTCCCTCGCATTGCAGCTCTACCTCTGCCACCAACACCCAGCGATGAGCTCTTTCCCTGTGTAAATTAAGCAAATAAGATATTATGTTTATATGTTTATTGAGGACATCCATAGAGACTCTAATATCAATCTGCATCCAGGGTTCAGAAAAAGTATATACCTTAATTCTAGCATCTAAGCGCTTGAACATGGGAGCATGCTTGAGAATGTCTGGTATGACCATAAACCTGTCAAGATCTCTCAATATGGTCAATTACAAGAATGATGCATAACATAAGAAACAAGCACGATTCAAAAAAAGTGTTTACAGCACCTCACTTTGCTGCCTCGAATAAAGATATGCTCAAGCTGTGATTCCTTACCATCCTGTATTCACAACACCCATATGTGTCGAAAGATTAATAATGAAAAAGAATAACATATTAAGAGTGAATATATGATTTTAAAACTCTTTTTTCCAAACAACTATAGGTTTCACTAAAAAAAGCATACTCAACGCAAACTTAAAGAACTCGAAGCTTATAAGCTAGTACAAGTTCAGATAATTCACCTGTAACAACTAACTTACACACTGAATGTAAACTATATAAGAACAAACGTTTAAACTTTCTTCTCTAGTACCAAAAGATAGGCTTCTCAATTATTCCCCATGGATCAAATAATCTAGTAACATACACTAATAGTTCAAATATGTATCTAATGAATTCGAGAAATCTCTAACAGAATGGACCAATTCTAGGATCTTACACACCTATAATCTCCAGGATTCTCAATTACTCGGTATTTATAACCATCACTTTAAAATCCAAATTAAATCAAACCTAAATCTGCTAAAAAAATTCTCAAGCTCGCCAAATCTAAAACAATGGCTGAGAAACGAAACCTATGATTGTAAAAAAAAACTGTCCCCAAAGAAAACGAATCGGTAGAATAAGATTACCGTGGCGGTATAGGTAATATCCTCGAGCTGGCAATTCCAGTTATCCTCACACTCAATCATGCTTCCTCTGTAAAGCTCGCCGCTCTTTAGCTCCACCGTCACTATATGACCGGACGCCTCGTGAAGAAGCTTCACCGGTATTCCCAAACTTCGGCTCATCTCTCTTTCTCTCTCACTACCAAAACCCTAATTTAAAACCTTCCTCTTAACTCTGCAGGAATCTAGAAAATGGCGGAAGCAAAGAGAGAACGGTTCAGATGTTAAAAGGTCTCTCGATTCCTTGGCTTTTTTAAAGCTTCCCTCTATTATGGGCTTTGTATTCGGCCCATTAATGATATTTTGTAGCGTTCTCTGTCATTGACTCAACATTCACTATTAATGATAATTCACCAAGTTTGGCTAGACCCAAAATAACTACAACAACACTCAAAACTAAATTACTAAAACAGATAAATTCATTATGCTGCTGCTGCTGCATCAAATTGGCAGCTTTGCATTGCTCTGTAGTAGCATTGACTCAAGCAGAGGAACCGAAAAGACTCCAGTCATTGACTTTGAAGGTAGAGAGTGATTGCTTAATCACATCACACATTGGCATAACTCCAGATTGTGAAGCTGGGACAGCTAAGCCAGCTCCGACTACATCCGCGCTTTTGCTTAGAGGGCTGCACAATAAGCAAACACATGAGACTAAATAACAAGTGAAACAACAAAACTATGGATTTTCTAATTCTGTGTCAAACTTTGGACTCATGATTAACGTTTCTGAGACTTACTTGATGAGAATAGGTTCATATGCAGTCACCAAGACATCTGTAGCAACTCCCTTCAGACGAATATTTGCCACATATACCTGCAGACAAAAAAACATCATATTAGACCAGTTATGTCTCTGGGTTAAAAAGGGACAGAACAAGGAAAAGCTTATTTACCCTGACTAGGTTTTGTGCTTCTCTTCCCTGTTTTCCTTTGGATACAGCCTGTAAGCAACATTGTTAGAAACAAACAAAAAAAAAATAGCGGCAAACAAAACGCAAGCATTACATGTATGAACTTACCATCTCTGCAACAGCAGTTGTCATAACAGTAGGGGTGTTCCCAAAAGACAGTCCAGGCGCCTCAATAACCTCTGATTGCTCAGTCAACTGAAATTACATAGCAACATTGTAAGTTCTAGTTCATCTAGTTTCAGAAACAGACTCGACAATACAAAAAAAATCCTCCAACTAGTTATACCACATCTTTGAGAATTCTATTCATGTAAGTTCTGAAAACCAGAATCCAAAAAATTGTAACTTGTAAAGTAAAAATTGATCTGTTTTTGTAAAACATAATAACAAGGAAGAAGTCTAGATGGGTTACCGTAAATCCTTCGGCATCTTGTTCGCCAGCAAGATCATGAAGGAACCAAGACGCACTGCCATTGTCCGCAACCTCAGACTTGAAATCCAAAAGCTCAAAAGTCAAACTATCGTCCCTGTCATGATCCATAAACACTTCCTGCAACATCAACAAACTAATAACATAAGAGACTCTTTTAACACTAAATCTTTATATAGAGCAGAAGAACCAAACCTGATGATCAGGGACTTGGCGGATATTACTCACATCCTAAAAGTTCACAGTAAAAAAAATCAAGAAACCTTTAGATGAAATTATGAAAGAAAGAAAAGGATTGTTAGAGACAAAACAAACCTCAAATCTTTGGGGGAAGGCACTGGAAATTGCGCCACCAAACAAAGGTCTCTCCGGACACAACTCAGGAGACATGTTCACTTACTAATATTTTTCCTCGTGGATGATAACTAACACTTAAAAAAACCAACCTTAATCCGCTCAAATCATTCCAAGCTCGCCGCTCTTTAGCTCCACCGTCACTATATGACCGGAGAACGATTCAGATGTTAAATGTCGATTTAGCCTTTTTTTAAGCTTCCCTAAATTATGTATGGGCTTTAATTTAGGCCCATTAATCGTATCAGGCCTAATTTTGAGAATAGTTGCTTTTCACCGTTACTGTATTTTTTTGGACAGACGACGGCCGATTTTACAGAACAAAATTCGCCGGGAGATTTTTTGATCGGAGAAGAGACTCCGGCTGCTATGGCGGACGAGAAGGAGACGAAAGGAGATAAAAAGTACAAGTATAGCATAATCGTTCCGACCTACAACGAGCGACTTAATATCGCTCTTATAGTCTACCTCATTTTCAAGCATCTCAGGTGAATCAATCGTTTTGTTTTAGTATTCAGAATCGTGTTTACGACGAGTTCTCTGGTGTTAACTGTTGATCAACTTGAATTTTTTGTATCGAATTCTGGATCCCGTTTGACTGAATTGTTGCTAGATTCAAATCTGATATCCAATTAGCCGGAAAGAATTAAAAATTATGGATCTCTAGAAATTTCTGGTCATTGATTTGCATTGTAAGTTGTAGATCCAAATTGGTGCTTAGGCCAGTTTAATGATCCTTGAGTAATTTGATATTGTTTGTTTGAAACTTTTCGGTGAGTGATAGGAGAATGATCAGAAGGTAGTTGTCATTCATCTGAGATTGATTCCTGGTTGTGGCTGCTTATAAGGAATTAATAGATTTGCTACACTCTTGTATTGAGAATTTAGAGCATTAGCGAGAAAGGCTACAACTGCAACGGAGAAATGATGAAATGATTTGGTTTGACACCTCTTGTGTGATGTAGGGATGTTGATTTTGAGATAATAGTTGTGGATGATGGGAGTCCTGATGGCACTCAGGAAATTGTTAAGCAACTGCAGCAGTTGTATGGTGAAGACCGCATTGTGAGTACCATGACGAGTTAGGACTTGAATTTATAAAGTATTGTGTGTTTGCCTTTAGCATTTTTCTGTTTGGTTGAACTCATGTTCGTTTTTCTGTGATGCAGCTTTTGAGAGCTAGAGCCAAGAAGCTTGGTTTGGGTATGTAATTTGGATTTTCGTCATCTTTTACTTAACAAGAAGTAGAATTAATCGTCGTGGTATGATCAATCTCAGGAACTGCGTATATCCATGGTTTGAAGCATGCTTCGGGTGATTTCATCGTAATCATGGATGCTGATCTTTCACATCATGTACGAGCCTTTAAATCACTTTTTTTTTTCCTTGTCTGTTACTGAGCTAACGCAAACAGTTTTTCTTTTGCAGCCAAAGTACTTGCCAAGTTTTATCAAGTAAGAAAAACAAAGAGTCCGTTGATCTCTTACTAATTTTATAAGCTATAGTAACTTTTAATTATTTTTTTCGTAAAGGAAACAACTAGAGACAAATGCAAGTATAGTGACCGGAACACGATATGTAAAAGGCGGTGGTGTACACGGGTGGAATCTTATGCGGAAACTCACAAGTAGAGGAGCGAATGTGCTGGCTCAAACACTTTTATGGCCTGGTGTATCTGATTTAACCGGGTCATTCCGGTAAAAATTCAATTACTTTGTCTGCATCTTTCTACTGACATCATTTATCATGACTGACTTCCAGAACTCTTACTTATTTGAAAGGCTATACAAGAAATCGGTGCTTGAAGACGTGATCAGCTCATGCGTGAGTAAAGGTTATGTCTTTCAGATGGAAATGATCGTTCGTGCTACCAGAAAAGGATACCATATTGAAGAGGTCTCTCTTCATATATAAGTCCACTTGTGGTTTTGATTCCTTTGAAACCATATTAAGTCCACTTGTGGTTTTGATTCCTTTGAAACTATATTTCATTCATATTCATGTTTCTCTGTTGCTCATTTTCATCTACAGGTACCTATCACTTTTGTCGATAGAGTCTATGGAACTTCGAAGCTGGGGGGATCTGAAATAGTGGAATATCTCAAAGGCCTCGTCTATCTTCTGCTCACGACTTAAGCGATAGCAACCAACTCATCAACACATGGGTGTCACTTTATACTCTTCTCTAGTTTCTTTTGCATCATAGAAGAAACTTCACTTCAGCTTTGACTTTCGAGAGTTGCATCATTTAAAGACTCAACAGTTCATATTATAGTCTTTATCTTTGTAAGCTAAGTTAAGATGATAAACTCTTAACTAACCAAAACAAAAAGGTTTTTACGTTGATGCATTTGAGATGATTTGCAATTTGCATCCAAAAATTGGTAAGAGTTAGGATGATAAACCCTTAGCTAACCAAAACAAAAAGGTTTTTACGTTGTGTTTAAGATGATTTGCAATTTGCATCCAGAAATTGGTAAGGTTTTTACCTTTTAGCTTAAATGTCCCCACGCATTGTAATTATATATTTGGAAAAACATTTGTAAAAAATTCTATAATTTTTTTTAATCATTTTTAGTAATAAGACAATTTGAAAAAATTAACAGAAGTGTATAAAAATGACTAAATTGAAGTATAAAATTTTGGGTGGGTTATCCTTTTTTATTTAAGAAAAGAGTGGGGTTATGCTTGGTAACTTTTTCTTTCAATTAACACCTCAATAATTATAAATTAGCTTTCAGTGAAACCGTACTATAAATTCGATTTGATTTTGCAAAATTTCCCGCGTTTTGAAGGGTTATTCTTACCAAGAACACATTTGCTACGTTTAATCAACAGAGAAGCTTTATTCTTATTCTTTGCAAACTGCTTTACGTTTGTTCATACTCTAGAACTCAGCGCTAAGAGGAACAAGGTGAAGAGGATGCTTCCTATGGCTAGTGAGACCAGGTGCTTCTTCAACACTCACTTCCTCCACAACTTTCCAATCAAAATGATACAACAGATTCGCCAATGTATACTCCACTGTAGTTAATCCCATATACATTGCTGGACAACCTCTGCGTCCACTTCCAAATGGCAAAAGCTCGAAATTCATCCCTTTAGTATCCACATTGCAATCCAGAAATCTCTCAGGGATAAACTCATCAGGATCTTTCCACACGTCAGGGTTACGCCCAATCGCCCAGGTATTGACATGAATCCGAGTGCCAGGGTCAATGTCATAACCCTTGATCTTGAATTTGGTCATTGCCTCTCTTGGGATCAGAATTGGACTCGGTGCGTGTAACCTCCAAGTCTCCTTGATCACCATTTTCAGATAGTCAAGACCCTGGAGATCCTCGTACGTCACTTTCCCTTTGTGTCCTACGTGCTCACGGATCTCGGTTTGTACTTTCTTCATCACTCTTGGGTGTCTTGCAATCTCTGCCATTGCCCAATCCATACTTATTGAAGACGTGTCTATGCCTGCCACAAACAAATCCTGAAACCAAAAAACAATGATTCCATTGGTCTCACACGATTTACTTGAAAAGAGAGTAAGATTGGTTCACACAAGTACCATAAGAATGGCTCTGATGTGTTTATCAGTGATCATAGTGGAACCAAGTTTGGTTTGTTGAGCTTGTAGTTTAAGGAGGACATCGATGAGATCTTCGCGTTCTTCGCTCTTCTTCCTCTTATGCCGATGATCAAGAATAGCGTTCTGGTAAAACATGTCGAGATCTCGAAAACTCTTCCTCCGACTCGATTCAAGCCCCGAGACGCGATCAACAATCCATCCAAAAACAGGAAACACATCCTCCGCAGCGAATTTCCCG
Organism: Aurinia saxatilis; assembly: GCA_900406295.1. Classification (NCBI taxonomy): domain Eukaryota; kingdom Viridiplantae; phylum Streptophyta; class Magnoliopsida; order Brassicales; family Brassicaceae; genus Aurinia; species Aurinia saxatilis. The sequence goes on along the minus strand of OVAP01001823.1, from coordinate 3,988 downwards.
ATCACTCTATTAGCCTCAGTGAACACTTCCATAAACCTCTCGTTATCGATTCCACTCCCAAGGAAACTCACACCAAACGCCATTCGACAAGTGAAGCTGGCAACAAACTTAAACATCTTCGCGCTCATATCCACGGGAGATCCAGATCTCGCCGAGTCTGATAACGACTCCACGAGACGACTCAGCTCCTCGTCCCTCAGATTCCGAAACGAATCGGCTCGTTTGACGGAGAAGAGCTCGAGAACGCAGAGTTTTCTGACGTCTCGATAGTAATCTCCCCAGTGAGTGAAACCTAGACCGAGACCGTCGTAGAAGAAGCTCTTGGTGATTGATAGCCTGGGGCGTGTACAGCAATCGGAATCGTTAGATTTTAGAACTTCCTCTGCTGTCTCCGGGGAGTGAACAATTACTGTACGGACGCTTCCAAGGTAGACGGTGATGACGGGGCCGTATTTGAGAGAGAGATCTCTGAAGGTGCGGTGTGGGAGGTTTCCGAGCTGGTGGATGTTTCCTAATAGAGGTAATCTTGGTGGACCAGGTGGATGGTTTTTAGGAGAACGAAGAAGAAGTAGAAAGGTTTTCAAGAGGACAAGTGAAATGATCAGAAGAAGCCATACAAGCATCTCACTGGGGAAGACGAAGACTGACATTTCTTATTCTTGTTACCTTTTGACCATAGATAAGCCTTAATCCTATATTGATGAATTGAATACGCACAACTGTCTGAACAACAGAAGTGGTTAGACTAAACCGATATCCCAAATAATAAGTGGTCAGAACTGTCTGAACAAGAGAAGTGGTGAATGATGATATATTTCGTATATCATCATTCACCATTTATCACGAACCATATTTATTTTCATTGTCTCTTATAAATCGTATTTGTTATGTTGTTATATTCTTATGGTAGTCTCAATTACCGGAGTTTCATGGTTCTGGAGTTAAGATTTAGATTGTGTTCAACTTGTTTTAATTAGATTTGACCCTTTAGTGTATCCAAGTAGGGTTTTGTTCTCCAAGTAGAGGCTTTTCCTTTTGTTTGTAAAGGTTTGTTAGGCTCTCTCCTTGAGCTTTTGACTCTGATGGTTCTAATCATCGGCACTAGTTTCCTTCATCCGTATCCCATCCCCTGTATTTTCTATTTTCTTTGTTCAATAAAATTTCTAGAAGGAAAAAAAAATATATATATACATTTTCAGTTTTCACTATTCAAATCGCATCATAGTTAAAATCTGTTTATTACGCAACGTACTTCTAATTTGTTTATTACGCAGCACACTAACTGTTGTTGCCATTCACACCCTACTTATTAAGAAAATTATCTATGATGACATTGGGTCCAATTTTTCTTGAAATAAGAAGAATTATCTTCTATTTATTATCAATCCAAATACTATGGACCAAAGGTTGGACTTAATGATATCATAGACAAATCTCACCTAAACGTAAAAGTTTTGAATTTGAATCCTTGAAGATGTTGATGGAAACGTGGACAATACAACATTTTCATAAGTTAATGGACATGGTACTTGAAACATTTTTGCTAGCTGTTTAAGTCTCTTTATGCCAAGATTTATTAGTTATCTTGTCTTCGACAAAGACAACTTTCTATGCGCATTAAAATGACATAAGACAGCACGCACGAGTTCACGACCACAATCATATGTACTAGTACTACTCAGGTTCTCTTTTGACAGCTTTGAAGACAAATTTGATATCTGATCCACACAAAAAAAAAGAAAAAAAAAATTGCATTTCGGATTCAATAAATATACAGTATTTTATTTCCTGCTATTAATTAGAAAATTGACATTTAAAGTTTTTTATTGAGCTGATGATGTTAGGATAAACTTTGAAATTTATCACATTTCTTTTGATTTTTTTTTATTACAGAACTACATTAATTCTAAAAGTAAGCCAATGTTAGAAATCGTCTCACGGTATTTGTAAGCTATGGAATTCGCCTCATAACAACAACCAAATACATGTAATGTCAAACTAACAAAAACTGCATACAAAGTAGATGTTAGTCTCATATTAACTAGGGCAAGCTAAGTGATAGTTTGCAAAAAAAAGGAAAGCTAAATGATGATCTATGTACTCGATTAATAATTTCCAAGTGATAAAATATACGAAAGTACGTTCCTGAATATTTGCAGTCTTAGGCTCCAAATGGTGACCATTATGGGAACAAAAGGAATGATGAGGAATAAGAATGAGAGGAATGAAAATGAACAAAATTTAAGGAATGAAATGGAATTGTAAAAGAAAAAATGGTTCCTCTTGTTCCTCCTCGAATTTGATTGGGAACATTTTTGTTCACTAATTCTCTGCAGGAACAGGAATAAAGAGGAACGAAGAGGAATAATAATAATAAAAAAGTTCCTTACAAATGGTGTAAGTTTTAAGGAACTGAGAGGAACTTAGTATTCCTTTTCATTCTTTTTCCTTACAAATGGTGTTAGTTTCAAGGAATGGAGAGGAATTCAATATTCCTCTTCATTCTTTTCCCTTTTAATGGTCACCATTTGGAGCCTTAATGTTTAAAAAATAAAAGATTCTTAACTTTACCAAAGGAAGGGATTTGGTAAACTTTTTTCTCTCATGCACATTCTCCGAGCAAACTCTTTATCCACTAAATATTACCAATTACTGAGCTTTACCTACTGATTTCTTTTCATTTTTTGGTTTTTTTTTCGGATTTCACCTTTACAACTACTAACTTTTATATCCAAAATAGATTTTTCACCTACAAAACGCCGGCTGGTGACTCCACAGGCCACCTCTAGCCGGTCCGGTTAAGGATTCGTTACTATAAATGCGACTTCTCCACTGGTCAAGCTTCACTTGCACATCAATGGCGACTTTGCTGTTCACCTCCAACTCTCTTTGCTCCCTCTACTAGAAAGTGGCTGTTGTATGAACATCATTGGCCTAGTTCGGTACAACTACTATTTTCCTCGCCGTGAGGAGATCTTGCCTTCCCTTGGGCTCCCATATTCTGTTTAGTTCAGACCTCTTTCTCATCCCCACCACATCCACTACACTCAATTTTGTTTTATACAGAGGCTGTTTTCCCCCACCCTACTTGACTGCCACCTCAGTCAATAACCCATCTCTCTACCATGAACCCCCGCTTCTCCAGATCTGAGAAGGGCAAAGCCATAGCAACATCTAGTCCCCGAGCTCATGATGAGCCCATCCGGCTGCCTGAAATTGACACTGCTAGCCACATTGAGGCCAACAAATATACTCTCATCGGTAGAATGACTAGCCCAGCTCTACAAAGGCCAAAAGCTATGGTAGCTTTTCTCCAATCACTCTGGCCTACTACGGGTCGAGTCACAGGGAAGGAATTAGGTCGAGACAAATTCCAGTTCACCTTTGAATCAGAGGAAGACATAGAAGCAGTCTTGCTCCGTGCTCCCTTCCACTACAAACATTGGATGCTTATTATCCGGAGATGGGAACCAGTGATAGCAGACTCCTTCCCGACAATTATACCATTCTGGATTAAGGCCCAAGGGCTACCAATACATTACTGGAATGAGGTTGCTCTCTTTGCAATATGAAACAAACTAGGAAAGGTCATTAAAACCAATGAATCTGAAGGAAGAGTCAAGGTGGAAATAAATGCTCTACGACCCCTAGTCACGAGGAAAAACATCATCTTCTCTACTGGTGAGGAATTCAACATCAATTTTGAGTATGAGAAACTCTACAAACACTGCTTCAACTGTATGCAACTGGACCATGAAGATACTCTATGTCGAGCTCGCTCCAGAACAGAGCCAGCAAACACAGAAAATGGAGGAGGCAATCGCGAGAATACACTTCAACGCATTGAGGACACTAAACACCGAAGACAGGAACGCAGAAACTTCTCCTCTGCTACTGACTACTCATAACGCTCTCACCGCTCTCTGGCTATGGCCCCCCCCTCAACATACGAACAATTCTATGAGATACTCAAGAGACTCGTATGCCT
>OVAP01001822.1:11819-21914 GCA_900406295.1 Aurinia saxatilis | reverse complement strand
CCGTCCGTCACTTCGTCCGTCAGTTTAGCCGTGTTTTTCTTGTAGTGTTATTAGCTTATATTATTTTTTAAGTTTTCTCATTATCCACCAAAATTGCACGTAGTCATCATTAAAATTAGCAAACCATAATTCATTTTGNTCTCATTATCCACCAAAATTGCACGTAGTCATCATTAAAATTAGCAAACCATAATTCATTTTGCAAACTGGTTAAGAAAACATACTGGAAAAATTATTCATGTTCATACAATCATACTTACCCTAATACAGTCATACTTACCCTAAAAACTAATGCCACAAAGAATTTAGACTTCTAAATAAAAAACTCACATGATAGGACGTTGAAAGTTGTGGAGTAATGAGAGGTCTTTTGTATTTTTCCCTTTTGGTTTTAAACATTCTTTTATTAATTTTTCAAAAATACAATTGTGTTTACTTGTTTATACGATTTAAATAAACCCGACTTTATAGATTCGAGATTGGTGAATATTTCATAGTAAACGTGATTCTCGATTGGTGACGTTGTTTCTTGCCCATCATTTCATATTTTCACTAAAAAATCTCAATCCCTTTTTGTAGATTACCTGTATATAAAGCGAAATAGAATGGTCCGTTTCAGAAAACAGAGACCAAGTAGTGTTAAGATTATTTTAGCTTTGCGTAAATCCCAAAAGCCAAAGGTTGGGGAAGTAATTGATAAACTATCACATGTCTGAAGCAAGAAGTCTTTATGTTTCATAGGATCAAAGAAGTTCTTACGCATAAAACACATATATAAAATGCAAAGAAAAAAGGAAACACATTTTATGCAAGTATACATAGACAACAAAGACATATCAAATGCTTCATCTGACCATCTAGTACTCTCTCAATACAATGCATCAGTTCAAGAGCTCGAGCCCTTTTAATTCCAAGTTACAACGTAAATATTCAATTCGATCAATGTTGTTGTACATATAAATGTGAACAAACCAGAACAAGAATACTTCTAGATGATGGTTGTACTATCACCAAAGCTCAGGGCCATTTTGAGATCAATTTCGAACTTGGACAAGTTTAAATTTGCGAATTAACAAGTACACAGATTAAGGAAGCAGCAGAATATATCACTCGTTAGAAGAGAAATATGCGTTAAACAATTTATATATTTTTATTACTCGTTCATATCTCCTTCTGTTCTTGGATGTTAGCTGCCGGATCCAATGGCATTCCTGGTCAGATTTAGCTTTGATAATCGGATTAAAGGACAGCAATGTTGAACCGTTTTTGCAGAGGATAAGACATTCCTGATATAGCCACATAACGCAATTTGAAGACATGCCCGATATACGGCGTATAGCCTTTGTCTTATGTGGATCTTCAAGAATCTTCATAAAGTATGTGGACCCTTGCAATCCTTACTGTGATGATCCTTCTATCTAGAATCTGATCAGATTTTAAAAACCAAAATATTTTAGTTTTTTCAAGCAAACAATGGTAGAAACTGACAACTTTCACTGGTTTTTGGATGAAAAATTATAAGACTGAAGAAGTTAAAAAAACAAAAAAAGATGGCAAGAATCTTCATTTTTATCAGCCTTGGAACCACCTTCTTGGAACATGTATATCTTAGCCATCACATTTTTTCAACAATGTTTCATGTCCATCTTGAATGTAATTCTAAAATGCAAAAGAGTGTTTGCCAAATTTACTTACGACACTAGATTAGGAAAAGAAGCAGATCTTCTTTAACATCGTCTACAACACTTGTTGCTCACTTCTTGCAAGAGAAATTGCTATATATTTCTGATAAGTATGAGATATTCCTGAAAGAAGTCGTAACATTGTGAGTCGTGAATAAGTTGTTAACAAAAGAAGTTAACAAAAGGGTTTAATTTCTTTGTCTGATTACCCAAAAATAACAAAAGGGTTTGAGTTCTTAAAAAAATCAATATTCATAAAAGAAAAGAGAAAAGACAAAAAGACACAACGGATCAATAATATTATTAAAAAAAAATCAAGAGGCACAAACAAAAAGACACCAAACTATAAGATACAACCGTAAAAAAAAAAAACTGCCAATAGTCACAAACGAAAATGCACAAGATAAAACAACACAACTGATAAAAAAAAAAAAAGCAAAAGGCACAAACAAAAAGACACCAAACTAAAAAAAAACCAATAGTCACAAACGAAAAGGCACAAGACAAAAAAAACACAACCGATCAGTAATATTAAAAAAATCAAAAGACAAAAAAACTGGCTTTCAGAAAAGAAAAAAAAAATCAGTATTGCCATAAACAATTGTAACATCTAGAAATTTATGATGTAAGGCTCCCAATTCAGTAAAGAAGATAGTGGGAACTTTCATTAGTCTTTTATAATTAAATTTTGAGAGACATTATGTATTATCAATGGATCTCCAAAAATCTGTCGATAAATCGAGAATTGCAGAAATAGCTATTATAGGAAATTGATGTATATTCATAAACAAATTATATATTGTTACTCACGTTTTTTGAATAAAAAAGAACTTACTTTCATTGATTTTTTTGGTAATGTTAAATGAAAAAAGAAACATATATTTATAAGAGAAATATGCAAAACTATCACCTTTTGCCATCAAAACTAAAAGATTAACAAAATAATTTTTTATTAAGTCAAAGACAATTAAAAGTCTAGAATGCCCACCACATTCTTTTCACTCTAACATAATACTTTGTATACTTTATTTCTTTTGTCAAATTTTTTTTATTTTTTTATTTTGCTTTACAAAAAAAAACTGGAAATGTGGGACCAATCAAATATTCCAAAAATCATATTCTTATGCATACAACTATCTCGATAAACCAGACATCTACGCAACACAAACTAAAACAAAAATAACATGCAAAATGATAAGTGTTTCATAAAAAACTACTCTTAAGCAATATAAACACAAAGAGTCAAGTATTTTATGTCATAGTTACTCATCAACATAAAAGTTGCTCAATTTAGCATCATAAAAGCAAAAATAATTATTTACGTGACTTTAACTGACATAGTAACACTAAAATATAGGTCTACGCCTGCAAATTGATAAGTGCTTCATAAACAACTACTCATAATCGATATAACACAATAAAATAGTCAGCTATTTTGACATGTAGTTACTCAACAGCATGAAAGTTGTTGATTTTAGCCTCAAAATGGGAAAATAGTTATTTTCATCACTTTAACGAAAAGAATTAGCAATTCAGTAGCTATGCTCTTTAAATAGTCATCTATACTCTTTAATAAATTTATCTTAGATCTTAGACAGTAATCTATTTTAAAATAGTTATTTAGACTGTTTTACCATTGTACTACAATACATTCAAGAATAGTCATCTATACTTTCAATATAGCAGTGCGAATTTTACAAATTTTTGTTTTCATATGATTGTCTACTCAAATAAACAGTTAGATACTTTCACAAACTGAGTATAGTTCTCACTTCTCAGGTACCTATTGTAATGGTCATTTGTACATTAAAAATAATTTGTTGGAATAGTCATCTATCATTGAGGTTTTAAGGTTAGATAGTAATCTATCTTTAAATAGTCATCTAAATTGGTGTACCATTGTACTACAATACATCTAAGAATAGTCATTTATACTTTCAATATAGCTATACAAATTGCACAAATTATGTTTTCATTAGAAAGTCTACTGAAATAAACAATTAATTACTTTCATAATTTAAGTATAATTTTTAGAGACATATCATCTAAGATCTATGATAGATGACTACTTACCGTAAATATTGGAATAGTCATTTATACATTAAATATAGTTTGTTGGAATAGTCATCTATCATCAAGGTTCTAAAATAAATAATTATTTATTTCAATAAGATAAACGTCTATTTATAGTTATAGACATTTGTGTAGGTAGATGACTATTTACGGAACATAACGTACTTTAGATAGAAATTGAGTTTAAAACAAAAAACCATAATTTTTAGAAGCAAATTTATACTCCCTCTGTTTCAAAATATAAGCAGTTTTAAAGAATATTTCTTGTTTCAAAATATAAGCAGTTTTAAAAGTTCAATGCAAAAAGTAAACATGCACTTGAATTCTATTGGCTTCCACAAATGTTAGTATATTTATTTATTTTATTAATTGAAAAGATAAAGCACTTTTTGTAAAGTATGTGAAAAAATAAATGTTTTCTTAATATGCGCGCTTTTACCCAAAACTTCTTATAAATTGAAACAGAGGGAGTATCATCTTTGCAAGTTGTCGTTTTCGTCATTTAGTGATAACCCTTTTAAAGCAGTGTCCTTTTTTGTTTTTGTTTTTTTTTTTCAAATGGTCCTTTTTTGCTTTTGAGGGTGTTTTGGTCATCACACATCCTCAAAATTCTCTAGATTCTGTTAGTTTCCTAATTTTCTACATAATGATGTTAGTTTTCTAATTTATAGGTAAGAGGTTGTTATTTCCCTAATTCACTCTATTTATAAAGACCAACACTTTCAAACAAAAACCAAAAGACACAAACAAAAAGACACCAAAATACTCTAAAAACCGCTACATAAAAAATTCAAAATGCACAACAAAAAGACACCAAATAACAAGACACAGCCTTTTGGGTGCCAAGAAAAATACTATAAATAGACATAACACTCAAAATCTTTTTTGGGGATTGTTATTATTAATAGATTCTTTGATATAATTTTATTAGTGGTTACTATTTTAAAGAATTGTCTAATTTTTGTTATTCTAGTTTTGTACGAAGAAAATATTATATAATGTTACAATATAATCAGTAATAAAGATGACAAAATTATATAAAATTAAGACAAACATAATGTTTTTGTCGACACATATAATAATATTGAGAAAAATAATTAATGATAGAATTATCAAACAATCAAAAATAATAATGATAATAATAATAATAATAATTAATAATAATAAAACATATAATGAAAAAGAGTTAGAAATCTAAACCATTTTGGTTTAGTGGACATAATATATATTATAGTTTAACATATATTTATGATTTTGGAAACAACTAGGCGAAAAAATTAGAAAACGGATTTGTCGTTGTTAAAGTGTTTTTCTTTATTCGTGATAATTCTCTACAATGTGGTATTGAACGGTGGATGGTGGACGATTAAATTGGATGGTGGATGCTCATCAAAGTGGATGATGGATGATTACTAAAATGGATGGTGGATGACAATCAAACTGGATGGTGGACGATGGATAATTATCAAAATAATGTGGCATTGGACGGTGGATGGTCCAATTGGATGGTGGATGATGGATGATTACCAAAATGAATAGTAGATGGTGGATGATTATCAAAATAATGGCGACATCAAGCTCTACGATTCCACTCAAGAAATCCGACTGGGTCAAGGGATAGAGTCTCTCCTCATCAGTCAACTTTCCTCGGCCACATCTATTTGTAGCAACGTGTCTACTTTCTCCGTCGCGGTTATCACCTTCACGTTCCATTGACATCAGCCATTGGAAGAACCCTAGATAAATGGATTGGGGGAAAAGTGTCGTTCAATTTTTTGTGTTGTGTTATCGTCTATGTTTCTAAAATTTGATTTTTGTTTTATTTATTAGTTTGAGTTCATTTTACTTTTTGTTTAGTTTAAACTTTAACAAAAAATTACTAATATCAATTAAAGGGTAAGAGGTCATTTTATTATACTAAAACTACCCATTTAGCAAAGATCTTAAAAATTACCCTTTTAGCAAATTATAAACTCAAAACCTACCCTATTCACCAAATTTTATTTTTTTTTGGTTAATTGTCAAATCCGGCTCGGTTCCAAAACTTAAACCGGTTTGCCATCTGGTTTGGGGATTCCAAAAGAGTTAAATTAGTTTGTGTAGTTGTATTAAGAAAATATTAGTTTGTGTAGTGGATTAAAGAGAATTAGTTTGTGTAGATAGTAGGGGTGTCAATTGGTCCGCGGTTCAAGCCCATTTGGGTCACATGTATAGCGGGTATGGGCATTTGTTTTGGAGATCGCAAATTCGCGGGTCTCGCGGTCCGGCCCGTCTAGAACTGCGGAGTTGTTCGTTCCAGCCCGAATTTGATCCGCGGTCTTGCGGGCATACCCGCAAAACGTGTTTATGGGTGTATTTTATTAATTCACTTGTCTATTTTAAGATACACTTATGCAAACTCTTTTAGTTTTGTCTTCTTCTCCTTATGTTTTAACAAAAAACTCGAATTNCTTATGCAAACTCTTTTAGTTTTGTCTTCTTCTCCTTATGTTTTAACAAAAAACCCGAATTTTGATAAACTTGATACATGTTTTTTTTTTTTTTTGTGAAGGATAAACAAGGTTTTCTTAGAAAGGATTCACAAGATTTTTACGATATGAACTATCTAGACACTCAATCTCTGATTCTCGGAGATCTGTTAATGAGATGAACGCGAGAGCAAAAACATCTATGAGATTCTGATTGCCATTGAATTTAAGTTTGTAAACGACAATTGCCATTGAATCTGGGTTTGAAACGGGTTGAGATGCTGATTCTATGTTCAAATTTTGGTTCGAGACAGAGTAATTGAGAAATATTTGGTTTGAATGTGTCGGGTATGTCAAAACAGTTTAGGAAAACAAGGGAGACACAATGTTTTGACAGAGGAAAGGGAACCAAACCTAATTCTATGGACCGATGGCCATCGAATCGAGACTCGAAACAAGTTGGGTTTGAGATTCCATCAACGAATTTTTCCTCGAAACAAAGGAAATTGAATAATCTGTACTCGAATCAAATATCTCTGTTTGTAGGGTTTAGTTTTGACAGAGCACAACGACAAAGATTTGATAGAGATTAACACACCCGTTTGACATGCGGGTCGACCCGTATAACGGCAAAGTATAGCGGAGCGGGCTTGGACCTCACTTATCTGGACCGCGGACCGCAGCAGTCTGAACCGCTTGACCCGCAAGTGTAGATGGGCCCGTGCGGGTCGGCCCGTTTGGGCGCGGGCCGACCCGTCTGACACCCATAGTAGATAGCTCAGGAAACGCGATAGCACGTGTAGCCTACGCAAGTCAACCCATAAGCAAAAGGTGTAGCCTACGCAAGTCGACCCAGATTTTTTTTTTGTTTGGTTAATTGTCAAATCCGGTTCGGTTCAAAAACTTAAACCCGGTTTATCGTCCGGTTTGGGGATCCCAAAAGAGTTAGATTAGTTTGTGTAGTTGTATACAAAAAATATTAATTTGTGTAGCGGATTAAAGAGGGAATTAGTTTGCTGCCGCCGTGCGTGTTTCTTATCTTTGTATATATTTTCTAGCTTTCTTTTCTCTTTAGTTTGATCTGTCAAGCTACCGATCTTATCGGTTATGAGGTCCGGCTTAGATCCGGTTACAAATCCAAAAAATATTTGGTTTTTGTTTTTTTTTCAAGCCTCATGTGGTGTTTTCAAAAGATCTCTCAGTAGATTTGGGGAAATCTTCATCCCGGTGGATACTCTTCTTCCTTTCTTCCTTATCCCTATGTTTTAATGAGGTTTAATATACCTCTAAAGTCAGATTTTCCGACGCTCAGTCGTTGAGATCAAAGATGTATCCTCTAAGATCATCGGGCTAGGATTTAGTTGTCTAAATCCGTTTACAGATTTGAAGGGTTCATGAATAACTCCTTCAAGGATCGATTCAGCTCTGGTCCTTTACTGAAAGGAAGTGAAGGTTTTCCGGCGACAAGCACATGAGTTTCGAGGTGGATCTTTATGGATATATTATCGAAAAATTGAAGAGGCGGTGGCGGACTCATCGAGATAGAATATTCTCGAGAAGAACAACACACGTTTCTTTTATCTTCTTACACCTAGCCCTAGTTGCAAACACCAGAATTTTAATTTGCTTACAGTGTATTGTGTTTCTGAGCTTGGGCATTTGTAATCTGATCCATTTCGATAATAAAATTTGAGTTGAATAAAAAGAAAAAAAAATCATATTTGAAGGTTTTTTAAAATATATTAAGGAATTGTTTAATTTTAAAAACTTTCAAAATAAATCATGTTTATTATCAGTTCCAAAACAATTCAACTAAAATTAACAATCCGTAAAATTTAAATAATGAAAAACACACCAACCTAATTAATTTTACATAGAAACCTAAAAACATTACTTTTTTTTTTTTTTTNTTTTTTTTTTTTTTTTTTGTACTTAATATGGTACAACAAAAAAAATTCTAAAACGTCAAATAAATTGAAATCGAGAGAATATGAAATGTAATTTTATTTAATGTTATTTGGAGAATATAAACCATCGCATGCTAGCATAACGATTCAAAGCCGTGTTATAATTCGGTAAATCTGATAGGGTGCTTGTGTGTGAATTGTAGACGAAAAACTGTGAACAAAATTTGGTGTCTGACATTTACGATTTTTTTTTTTTTCTGTATTATTTGCAATAACTACAAATTAATTGATATTCTAGAGTAACAAATCTCAGAGTAATTGAGTAATTACTCTGAGTTATGTTGAATTTACACCCGTTACAAAATATTGGATCTATTAAAAGAAATGGTAGGATCCACCCAATAGAGGAATAAAAACAATATTACTCTGAAATTTATTACCTTACAAAAGAGGAGAGGAACCCTATTAAGCTGAAATTCTCTATAATTATTTATTTTATTCTTTTAAATACTATTATTCTACTAATTTTTTTCCACTCAATTAATATTACTCTAATTTTTTCTATTCTTCTTACAACCAGTTCGAACCAAAGGTATTGACCGGTGACTAAATACATTCTGTGAATCACATCACCCAAGAAAGTGATATAACGAGATAATAGTCTCATGTCAACAAAACTTAATGAAACAAAAGTCTCATACCAACAAAATTTCTAATGTAGATCACACAATATTAAAATGGTCAAGTTTGTGGACTTTTGTGTTGATTGTAGTCCTCACGATGGAGGAGTACGTACGTACGTTACTTTGACGGATGCTAGCTAAAAATCTCCAACTAATGCATGTTCCGACCAAACTCGTTCATTCCAGTAAGTCACTATAAATGATCAAACCTTTCGTGTTCTTTTTCATATTATCAAAAGAGAGAAATCAATAAGAGAGATCATAAAAATGTCTTCTCTTCTTTTCCTTCTTCTTGTGTTTTCAGTTTCAACATTTTCCATTGTTGGGTTAGCTTCTTTTTCTTTACATACAGACAGAGAAGCTTTGATCTTGTTTAGGTCCCAAATTAGCCAAAACTCACAAACCCTTTCTTTCTCTTGGGACAAAAACATATCTCCTTGTAATTGGACAGGTGTGTCTTGCGATACACGTAACAGAAGAGTGGCTTCCATCAATCTCTCTGGTTATGGTCTCACCGGTTCAATAAGCCCAAGTATTGGTAATCTCTCTTTTCTCACTTCTCTTCAACTTCAAAATAATCAACTTCGAGGTCCAATTCCAAATGAGATCACAAATCTTCTTCGTTTAAAGGTTCTTAATCTAAGCTCCAACAGCTTAGAAGGATCCTTACCTTCTAATTTAAACAACTTGGTTGATCTCCAAATCCTTGATCTAACCTCAAACACGATCACGGGTCTTGTTCCAACCCAACTTGGTGATCTTAAGAACCTGAGTGTCTTAAACTTGGGAAAAAATCTATTATATGGACCAATTCCACCATCTCTTTCAAACATTTCATCTCTCATCGTTTTGAGTTTAGGCACAAACTCTTTAAGTGATCAAATTCCTTACGAATTGGGTCGTCTTCAAAGGCTACAACTCCTTGATGTAAGCATAAACTGTAGGGAAAACTGACCTATCCTAACCACTTAGGGACTATCAGGTTTCCTGTCACAAGATCTCTGTTAATGATTCTAGATTCCCAGATCTCGAAGGTTACCTGATGAATTGATGCAGCGGAATGATCAGGATATCGAGATCTCTGAGTGCCAATGATGTAGCACCTCTACTGGTATCCACACGCACACGATCTGGAAAAGCTGGAATGCTAGTTCCTGGGAAACTGGGGCTAAGGTTTCTAATTTCTCAGAAAACTGTTATAAAAAACGTGCCCCTCTATATCTCTTATATAGGGGAAGAACTTCTGAAACCCTAAAAGCCCAAAGCCCATCTGTCGGGTGTC
>OVAP01001822.1:0-11775 GCA_900406295.1 Aurinia saxatilis | reverse complement strand
CACACTCTTAGTGTCGATCGACACTCATGGCTTTGTGTCGATCGACACACTAACCTCAACGGAACAATTCCTCCTTCTATATACAACATCTCTTCTCTAGTCTCTTTGGTTCTTGCTTCAAACAACTTTGGGGGTCAGTTTCCAAGCAACATAGGAGACACACTTCCAAATCTCTTGGTTTTCAACGTGTGTTTCAACAAGTTCAGCGGAGAGATTCCAGCTTCTCTACATAACCTCACAAACATTAAGGTGATCCGCGCTGCACATAACCTTCTAGAAGGGATCATACCAATAAGACTAGACAAATTGAAAGTGTAGTGTTGACTAAGTTGAACTCAATGGAGAAACGTCTGATCATAGCACACATCTTGGTGTAACATGGTGATGGGGTGACGTGAATGTAAAGAGGGAATTAAGGGTTTTATCTTATCAAAGAGGAAAAGATTATAAGTCTACGTGGATGTGGAGTTAACTAGGCGTATGTCTTACGAAAGAAGAAAAGCTCAAGTTGACTGAGTAAGATCAAAAGCCCGTGATATGAGGTCTTAGGGTTTTGTGATCNGAAAGAAGAAAAGCCCAAGTTGACTGAGTAAGATCAAAAGCCCGTGATATGAGGTCTTAGGGTTTTGTGATCTTAGCTATAAGAGATCAAGAGGCGTTGACAACAAAGGTTACACGCCTAGGGTATTATCGAGAGAACCACACGGTTGTGTGTGGAGGTGTCGTCCACCAATGGAGATCAGAAAAACAAGAAGATCTGCCTTTGGTGTTTATGAAGAGATTGGTAATCTCAGGTTTGAAATCTAAACTTGGTTAGAAGTTTAGGAATCCATGGAACAGATTAAGAGCGGTAGATCATGACGAATAAACATGTGTTCATGACTACGCGTATGCAATGTTGTATTTGCTGTCTTTATCTAGTGGATTTGAATCTGGACTTGGTCCCGGGGAGTAGAAAACGAACCCTAGTTAACAAATCTTGTGTCTCTTTTACTTTACGAATTGATTTGGTTTACTTCTCATTGCAAAAATACGCATATTACACTGCACCGTAATTACACAAACTCCCGTTCCTAGAGATGTACAACGTTGGATTCAACAAGATTGCTTGGGGTAGAGATCAAAATCTTGATAGTTTCATCAAGTCCTTGAGTAACAGCTCCAAGCTTGACTTCCTTGCATTTGATGGTAATCTCTTGGAAGGTGTTATTCCAGTATCTATTGGAAATCTTTCAAAGAATCTTTCAAAACTTTACATGGGAGGAAACCGCTTCACGGGTACGATTCCTGAATCTATTGGCAATCTCACAGGCTTGACCCTGCTTAACATGAGTGACAACGCACTCACTGGTGAAATCCCTCAAGTGATTGGTAATTTGAAAGGGTTGCAAGTGTTAGAACTCGCGGGAAATCAACTTGTGGGAAGAATTCCGGATTCTCTTGGCGATCTTGGCACGCTAAATGAGATCAATCTATCGAAGAACAAACTAGAAGGTATGATCCCGACATCATTTGGAAATTTCAAGAATGTGTTATCCATGGATCTATCCAGCAATAGGCTAAATGGAAGCATACCAAATGGAGTTCTTAACCTACCTAGCTTGAGTGCCGTCTTGAATCTATCTAGGAACCTATTTTCTGGTCCTATTCCTCAAGACATAAGTCGCCTTGAAAGCCTTGTGAGCCTAGATTTCTCTGATAACAAGTTTTCGGGCAACATTCCTTCATCTATCGTAGGTTGTCAGAGTTTAGAGGAGCTAAACATGGCTGTGAATAATCTATCTGGCCTAATTCCAGATACATTAGCAGAAGTGAGAGGTCTAGAGTTTCTTGATCTCTCTTCAAACCAATTTTCTGGTATTATTCCCCCGAAACTTCAAGATTTAGCTTTGAAGTTCTTGAATCTTTCTTTCAACAATCTTGAAGGACGGGTTCCAAATGATGGGGTTTTCAAGGATAGTTCTAAAGCTTTTATGGATGGAAATCCAAAGCTTTGCACACAAACCGCTTGTCGAAAACCTGGGAGGCACGGAAAGGTTTTGAAAGTAATCATTATTACTTGCGCGGTAGGTGTCATTGCGATATGTGGGATAACTTTCTTGATTTGGAAAGTTAGAGCAAAAAAGTCTATTACATCTAAATCATCTTCAAATTCACTTCGCAAGGAACCATTCATGAATGTCTCATATGATGAGCTCAGAAGAGCTACCGAGAATTTCAACCCTAGTAATCTTCTTGGTGTTGGAAGCTTTGGATCGGTATTTAAAGGTGTGATACGAGGGGTTGATGTCGCGGTAAAAGTCATTGACCTCAAAGCAAACGGATACTATAAAGGTTTTATTGCGGAGTGTGCAGCTTTAAGGAATGTAAGGCATAGGAATCTTGTGAAACTGATAACTTCGTGCTCGAGCATAGACTTCAAAAACACCGAGTTTCTAGCTTTGGTGTATGAGTTTTTGAGCAATGGAAGCTTAGAAGAATGGATCACCGGTAGGAAAGTACGCTCTGATGGGAGTGTTGGGTTAAGTCTTGAAGAAAGAGTGAATGTAGCTATTGACATTGCATCTGCGTTGGATTATTTGCACAATGATTGTGAAGTTCCTGTGGTTCATTGTGATCTAAAGCCAAGCAATATTCTTCTAAACGAAGAGATGGTTGCAAAAGTTGGCGATTTTGGACTGGCTCGTGTTTTGTTTGATGCATCTGATGATCGTCATCATGCTTCTATAAGCTCCACCCACGTCTTGAAAGGCTCCATTGGTTATATTCCTCCAGGTTAGCTTATATAAAATTAATTCATTTCATTGTATAATAATTTTAGCAATGTTTATAAACTTTTATATATATGAAATATCTTATGAATTCCCTATGTTGTTAGAATATGGGCTTGGAGAAAAGCCATCGCAAGCAGGAGATGTGTATAGCTTTGGAGTGATGTTGCTAGAGCTCTTGAGTGGGAAGAGCCCAATGGACGAGAGCTTTCAAGGAGATCAAAACCTTAGAAGATGGATAAGTTATGAGTTTCAAAAGAATGCAATTATGGAAGTGATTGATCCTAAACTTAAGGGGCTCATCGATATCTCTGGTGCACAACTTCATACAAAGCTAGATTGCCTTAAGAAAATTGTGGAAGTTGGCTTGGCTTGCACTGCCTATGCAGCTGGTGAACGTATCAACATGAGAGGTGTGCTACGTTTGTTGAAAGAGGCCAAGAACATACTTGACAAGGGAAACTAATTAATCTGTAATACATTTCGATATTAGAAGTTTAAGTGAATAAGTAGTTCAGCTGAGTTGACAAAAGTAAAAAAGTTTATTTATTTATTCTTCAGTTATAAATTTGTTTGTAATTTACTTTTAGAAAAAACATTCACTTGTCATTTTCAGGTAAAAATTTTGGTGGAGTGTCAGTATTATGATCAATGAATTCTCTTCAATGCAAGTGATATAAGTTTCTTCTAAAATCAAGTGAAACATTTTAAAGAATGAGAGGATTTTATAATTTTATTTGAATAAGTTAATATTAGCGAATTTATTAAAAGAAGAACTGAAAAAGGCTGTTAGCTCAAAAAAAAAAAAAAGTGCTGAAAAAGGTTTTGAAATGAAATTTGAGACATGTTCTATTTAATTTCATGTTATAAACACATTTATGATTTATGTATAGTAGTTTTATATACTGATGTATAAAAAGCAGTGTCCTAAAATTCGCTATACGCTAGACGTACGGCAAAGTATTGTATAGCATATGGATGTATATACGGTTGTTTATGCGGAGACTATACGGTCAGTATTTTCTTGTAAAAAAAATATGTATATATAGATATTAGAATATGTAAATATATTCACTTACAAAAACTGGTTATATTAAAGGTGTAGATAAAATTAATAATTATGATAAATTTTAATAAAAATGAATAATAGTTTTTGAAAGAGTAATATATATAGCACAAAAATTGACACAATTAATAAGCTAAAGTCTAAATCAAATACTCATAACTAAATATGAAATATTAAATAATAAATCGCGAAAAATGTATCCACGTAACTTACCAATGAAACAATAATAAAAAAAAACAACGACTGAATCTAATTATCATGATATTCAAGGCATAATTATATAATATAGTTATGTATGATACAAAATTAATCTTAGATCTCATTTACATTGTTATTTGTTTCAAAAATTTTAACAAATCCACGTCATTTTGTTATTAAAAATAGGTTATTGTATATACGCTATTGTATATATGCCGTATAAACAGTGTATATATGACCGTTTAATACTTCACTATATTGTATAACCTAAAAATAATACTGCTTGTCACCATATAATATATATACGTTGTGTATACGGCCGTACAGACCATATTTTAAAACACTGATAAAAAGCAACACATTACATGGTAATATAGTATTTTAAAGAACAGATTTTGTGAGACAAGTAGAAATCCATTTCCCTATATAAGTTAGATGTCAATATGCAAATACAGTAACTTAAATTACAGATGTAAAATCTTTTCTGTTAATTAAAAAGGTTTTACCCAACGAAACCAAACCGTAAACCGGTTTGAACAAAAAGCTGAGACTTCTCAGTTCCAATAATTTCATCCACAGAGATGAGTCTTGTTCTCTCGTCTGCCTCTGCTTGCACCTGCAACATTGTTCGAAAGAGCCATGCAGGAGGAAGAGAATGGAATTACCCAATTCCTTCAAAGAACAAAGACTTGAACTTTCTTATTAAGAAGTTAGCTCCGCCGCTCACGGCGGTTCTACTTGCCCTGTCTCCGATTTGTTGTCCTCCAGGTAACACCTTAAGTTCCTTTGGATCCAAGATTTCATTTTTCATATATTGGTCCAGACATTGTAGACTCACTCTGTTGTTGGTCTAAATTTGTTTGATTAGTTGTTACATCTTAAAACTACTTATATGGAATCTGAATGTTAAGTCAGCTCTGGTTTAGACTCAGAGAACAACAATGCTAATTAATGTATATAAAAGTTTTCTTGGATTTATGGTGATTTCTTGCTTTTGTGGGTATTGTGATGTAGAATCTCTGGGCCAGACTTTGGATATTCAAAGAGGAGCAACATTGTTTAATAGAGCTTGTATCGGGTGTCACGATACAGGTGGAAACATCATTCAACCAGTGAGTTCAACACTTTAATGCATACACTTCATTTCCCTTCTGTGTTGATGAGCTCATATCCTTCTCTTTCCAGGGTGCAACGCTTTTCACAAATGACCTTCAAAGGTAGAATAAACAATGCTCCAAAATCAAAGAGCGGTCTTGTGTGACTCTTACTTACTACAGATTCGGAGAGGGAAAATTAGTTACTACAGATCTTTGTCTGTTAAGATTTGCTGTTGATTTTACCTTTACAGAAATGGAGTTGATACCGAGGAAGAGATATTCAGTGTTACCTACAATGGGAAGGGAAGAATGCCGGTGAGATCTCCTTTAAGTGCTTCTTTGTATGAATCGCAACAATTAGCAAAATGATCTGAAGAGAGACTATGTCTGATGATTTAATTCAGGGATTTGGTGAGAAATGCACACCGAGAGGACAATGTACCTTTGGACCGCGGTTACAGGACGAAGAAATCAAGCTTCTGGCTGAATTTGTAAAGTTTCAAGCTGACCAAGGCTGGCCAAATGCATCTACAGACTAGCAACAAATATTAGTACCGCTCAATTTGATTTATTGAGCCATAGTTTGCAGAATTACTTTGATGTTTCTATGTACCTATTATCTCTAAAACTGATGTATGGTGTCAAAATAATATAACAGAGATTTATGAGAATAGGGAGGCTTCATTGCAGATGCTTACGCTCCAAGATCTTTAGGTACAACAAAATTATAGGTGTTCATGGTCCAACACATATATGTTCATAACTTTGGACTATCCTTGATATTAGCCAATTACAAAATATGCTATTCTGAATATCTTTCCTCTGGAGAAAAATGCAGTGGAAAGACAATAGTGGTATGTTATGAAGTCTCATATGTGAATATGTGAGAGCAAGCATAACTTTTACTATTCATGGTTCTTGAGAACCACCCAGTGAGCGAGAACCCTCCGGAGAATCAGTTCGCTTTCTTTTCTTTCCATCTGACTCACCTAACTGCAGCAAAAAGCCAATCTCATCACCCGAGTCACTAGCCTTCAGCAAAGACAGGTTATTAGATTCAAGATTCTCTTTCCCATTGCTTTTCTGATGGAGTGGGGATCTGTTATTGCTTGAACTTGGAAGAAACTGATGTTCTTCTATCACAGCCGCTGATTCCAATACGTCTTCTATTTGAAACTCTGGATAAATGTTTGAGTTGTCTTCTTCTCTAGGAACTTGCTGGACATTCAAGTTAATAGGCTCAAAATTCTCACCCGTTTTACACCTCGACGGCTTGCACACACCAGGAGATGATTCCACGACCATGGAATCAACTGCGGCACACATAATACCATGTCTCTGTTCTTGCACAGCAGCTGCACCCGGCAAAAGAGACATTCAATGAAACAGTGTATACTTAGAAAGCCACAGAGAAAAAAGAACCTGAAGAGATCAACAGACCTTGAAGGCCTTCATTGGAAGTGATGAGATCAAGCTCAAGAAGGTTAAGAACTCTGCCAAGATCAACTCCACTTGTCCAATTCTCAGGTTGTTCCCCCACTTTTAGCTTCAACCGTCCCCGGTTAGCTGTTCCACCCCATATAATTCCAACAGGTCGTGGTTTCTCATTCTTCTCATCACCCGAAGCCAACAGAATAAGGCTACCACTATCACCCTCGAGATCAAATGTCTGTTGGTTTTCACCAACAACAAGAAAATCGGTTAGGAAACAAATCCCTTTCTCATCATTGTATTCCAACGCGTAAGCCATTATGGTCCCAGTGGTCAAACCAGAGCTTCTCCCAACCTTCACCACTTTTCTCCCTATGAGACTGTTAATTGGAGACTGTAGATCAGTAGAATGGATATCGCCGATCTCACCAATCCCTTTAACAGTTGTAGTTACACTGTTCATGTTAAAATCCTCGGCAAATGGAATGAAAGCTCCATCAGCTCGAACAAATGTTTCTATAGAAAAGATACAGATAATGAGAATGTGATACGCTGTGAAACTTTTCACAGAAAAACAAAGTCACTACACTTTGCTACCAGACTACCTGGGTTAGTTCCAGCGAAAATGCCATACCAAAGATCATCGGTAATGAATGAAGTTGCTCTTTCCACTGCACCTAAATAGACTCCGGGTCCAAGGCTAGGTGGTAATGGATGAAACATTTTCTGGCTTGGGTAATCCAAATCAACCGCAACATGTCGGTTCGTAAGGAAACCAACTTGTCTGATACCGGTTTTACTCTTTGCGATGGCACCCAAGGTTCCATATGTCTCTTGGCTAGCCACCTACAACAAGACAGGCATGGGAGGATTATGCTTTGTAATGCAAAACTAGTACAAAGTTACAAAGGTTACCTGTGAACCAGATCCGATAGTCGAGCCACTGCCTCTCAGATCATCAACAAGCTCGGTATACACCTGCTCTTTAGGCGTCTGTGCAGGAGCACCATAATATTGAAACTCAACAACATCTACATCACACCAAACTCCTCCAGGACCCTATCAAAATAACAAACTTCAACTGAAAAAAAATTCCAAAGGCCAACATAAGTAGGCAGCAATAAAATTAACACAATAGTTTGTAAGCGGAAACTGAAGATATGACCCGTAATAATCATATGCAAGCGATATTTCACCTCCAAGGCTGTAGGTAAACACTGAAGAGGATTAAGCCATTGTTTATGAACTTTCCGAGCAACAAAAACAAGAATAGCCGCTATATCAGTCAAAACACCACGTCGAATCCGAAACCCAATAGCTGTACCGAGACTAAACCTCCTTAAATTCTTACTATGAAACGCTCTAATCATCATCAATTCAAGCAATGTAGTAGCTTTCTTCCCTGTAGGCAACCCTTCAAAAGTTTCAGGCAAAACACCTTTCTGAAGATTTGCAAAGTAGTTTGCTCTGTCTTCTGCTGAATCATTCAATCTACTTGAAGTTGGCCAAGAGAAGTAAGCAGCAGCAGGAGTAGTACTGGTTTCAGGATGCTGACCACCCGATGGTAACGGTTGAAGCGGCGCCGTTTTGAAATGGTTACAACCATTTTTGTCTAAATCAAATGTTGATTCCACAGATTGTGATGATACTGAGTGATGAAATCTCAGATCCAATCTCTTCCCTTCCATCTTCAAAACCTCTATACAAAGATAAACAAGACTGAAGCAATCAAATTTTCAAGAATAACACCACCAAAATTGAAACTTTAAAGATATCTATAAGTAGCAAAAACCCAAATTAGTATGTGTCTAAAAGATTGAAGCTTTATTGAAATCTTCACAAACCCAGAAACAATGAGGAAGCTTGAGAAACTGAGTGGAAAAATGGAGTAATCAAAATCGGAGATATTGAAACAGAGAGGGCAAAGAAACACGAACCGGGCTAGTTGTGTAGGATTGTTCTCATGTCGTGAATTCAAAAGTCTTGAAACGATCGAATAGAGGAGATGAGGAAGAAGTGTATAATAGAGAGGAGAGGACTCTTGGTTTAGCAGCTTGAGAAATGAGAGTGGACGAAGGAGACTTTTCTTTTTATTATCTCATAACAACATTGACACTACTCTTTTGTCTGCCAATACTCTCTTTATTACTGTAACTCTAAGAAAATCCGATTTTAATGATTTTTTAAAAAATTTAAACACTTTTCTTTTTAATTACTGGATGAACGTAACAGTTGAGTAATCTGTTTATCAAATTTGGTAAGGAGTACAAATATACCATTTTTTTGGGTTAAAATTTCTTATTGTAGTACCTCTCTATACGAGAAAATGTACAAACGGATAAAGTTTCGAAGAAATTCGATAATGTTTTTGTAAACTTATCCCAAAATGGTTCGTGATCACACCACTCAATAAGAGCTATCAACTTTGTTCACTTTCTCTCCCTTCCCCACACCTTTACCAACGAAAATTCAACACACAAAAAGCTAGTACTAATAAAGACTGAGCTACAAGAGTTTTCCCATTGTGATTGATCTCCATTCTTGGACCAAACTTTAGATTAAATCTCAAAACATTCAAACAATTTGCGAAACGTAGAACATAACATGACTTGTAACATTCACACAAACGCATACACACATTATTGATAAAGAAAGAAATAAAAGTTTCAGGACTGTTTTAGGACAGTTGTGAAGAAGCACAAAAACCAACAGCTCAATGATTATAAAATAAAAGTTCTCCACTGTTTGGTTTTCTCTCTCACGAGGAAAATCTGTCGCGGTTATGAGGCATAGAGTAGTCGATGTTTGGTCCGTGGGGGATGATCCCAAATGGGTTTACTGTTGGATGGCTTCCGTAATAATGTTGCTTAATGTGTTCCATGTTCACAGTGCTGCTCATGCCTTGGATTTGGTAAATGTCTTTTATGTAGTTGAAGATATTCGGATACTCTCGTAAGAGTTTCTTGTTGCATTTGAAGTGAACCGCGTAAACCTGCAACGCAAGAGAAGATGAAGTCAAGAATCTGATGGTCATAATATGTGTTGAAATCTAAGAAGCAAGTAGATTTCAAATACCTCATCAAATCTTATGAGTGTGACGAATAATCGGATATCTGCTTCGGTCAAAGTGTTTCCGCAGATGTACCTTTGTTTTCCAAGTATTTCCTCGCATCTATCAACTGCTTCAAACAATTGGTTCACTGCCTGCAAGATAAAAGGATCAAATCCCATTCCCTCCTTGTTGAAATGATGTATAGTTTTATACCTCGTCGTAGGGCTCTTGTTTCCTGGCAAACCCACACTTGTAAACACCATTATTTATCCCGTGGAAAACCCATTCATTAGTCTCGTCAATTGTGTCTCTGAGATGGGCAGGATAAAGATCAAGAGAAGGGTTTTTTGCAAAAGCATTGAACTCAGTATTGAGCATCCGGATGATTTCCGAACTCTCATTGTTAACTACAGTCTTAAGCTTCTTATCCCATAGAATCTGAGACAAAAACCAAGAGACTCAACATTCAATAAACAAGACGAGAGAGATTAGAGAGTTCACCAAGAGATCAAAAACTTACAGGAACAGTGTACTTGCCCACGTAATTCGAGCTAGCAATCTCGTAAAGTTCTCTCACAGTCTTTGCACCATTAAGATAATCAGGCTCAGCACCACGAAGCTCAGTATCAGACTTTGGAAAAACCCATCCTCTATGGTCATCAGTTTCCTTGGTTCTTTCCCATAGTGCGTGAACCGACTACTCGAAATAAAATGAAACAGAGCAATGCTTCAACTTTAGGCAAGCAAAAAACAGTCTAACACTATATCAAAGCAAAATCGATGATTATACTGACCGAGAAGGTGATTGCTTGATCAAGACCTTTGATCTTCAAGTAAGAGAGACATCTACAAGCCCATGGACAAGCATAGGAAATGTAAAGATGGTATCTTCCTGATTCAGCTGGAAACTGAGAATCGGGATCTTGTGAAACAAAGTTGCGGAATGTTGATGCTGTTCTCACAAAAGCTCCAGAGTCTGATGTCTCATCAACCCCAGACCTCGCCATTTTTGCCTAGTCATATAAACACATGATCAAAATCTCAACTTTCCCAAAAGAAAAGATCTCAAAACATCAAAAGTTCACATTTTTCAATCAGATCAAACCCAGAATTCAGTACAAGTTAAAGACGAGGTTGATTCATAAAGGAGGATCGGAGAAAATTGAGAAACCTGATTACGAGATTCAAAGATAGAAAGCAAAATGTTGTCGCTGTTGGATGTTCACAAAAGTCTTTGCCTTTGTTAACGACCGATGTGTGTCTTGTTCTTTATAGTGAAAAGGAAGGAAGAAGAGAAAGACTTTGCCTTTATAATCACTCGTCACTGCTTTGATCACGTCTCGCGAGTTGACTCACCTGCTATTCTCACGCACGCCTGACGAGTTAACTCCGGCTGGGTTCTGGTGGGGACAAATGTGAATACTTTTTGCACTGTTTATGCATCATGGATGGGGTCAACCGGTCAAGGAGGCGGCTTTTGAAGAATCTATTCTACTGGACTTACCAAGTACTACGAGAACAAGGTCATTTCACATTTATAAAATAATTTAACCGGTACAAAGTTGGGAACATAACCTGGTTCAACTGATGTACAAACATGTACCGATACGTGGACTGTATATAGTGTCAATATTCACTCTCATCAAATGATATTGCTTGTTTTATGAGAAAAAATGTTATATGTATACATGGACTGTATATAGTATCAATATTGTCTCTCATTTTTGTATTATCTCGGGTGGAATAAAAAAGGAATATTCCATTATTTATAATATGTAATACATAAGTAATGAGAAAACTACAACCTCTTATTACATTATATATGATATGTAATACATACGAGGATATAGACTCTCATTGGTGAGCTTGTTGGAATGGCACAAGAAGACTAGAACCTCTCCAAGAAAGATGAGATTGTTGAGCTATCTTATTGTAGATTCGGAATGCGATGCATCATAGGAATTAGTTTTTTAACATCTTGCGGAAGTGTTTTTCCGGATGAGCCGAATTTAACCGGATCGAACCAAGATTAAGTATCCAAATATGCCTATCAAACTATAGGTAGTCATGTTTTAGTATCACAAATGCAGTTTTGATGTGTGCTAAATAATGCATAGTGTTTCCTCTCTCTCTCTTTGGCTGTCTCGTAACTCTCAAGTT
>OVAP01001821.1:0-21915 GCA_900406295.1 Aurinia saxatilis | reverse complement strand
TCAATCTCCCCCTTTTTAGCTTTGTGCGTCTTCTCAAGCATCTGCATACACAAAAAACATACACACACAAGTGCAGCAAGACATAGTGGTGGTGNAACCTGCTACATCTTCAATCTCCCCCTTTTTAGCTTTGTGCGTCTTCTCAAGCATCTGCATACACAAAAAACATACACACACAAGTGCAGCAAGACATAGTGGTGGTGTAGAATTCCAAATATCTGAAAACTCTTATTAACTTCGAAAGAAAACAATCACCCATAGGTTTTCAATACACAACATAACTGAGTAAGAGTTTAAACCAGCATAAACACTCTTTACTCCCCCTGAATTCTACGCATCGTGAATGACTAATGTAAACATTCATTAACTCCCCCTCAAATCTAGCCGGTTCATCATCATTAAAATAGTCGATCCCCCTCAATACTAGTTAGTTCATCAAACATTATTATCACCACACCACTGCCTTATCCTAGTTCTCCCCCTGGTTGAGAGACTACATAAGCTAAAAACCAACAATCAAGTCAGAAACACTTACCTCGTGATATGCACGACTTTGAGGAAGAGATGATATGGAGTATGGAGTTGTAACCTTGGCTAAGTTGATTCCAAAACCGTCTGCTTCTTCTTGTCCTTAGCAGAAAGAGGCTTAGCAGGAACGGTTTCCTTCCGTTTTTGTCCTCGGGAACGAGACCGCTGACGTTGAGCAGTGGGAGGCTCCTTAATCTCGACCCCCTTGTTCTTCTTCGACCGATTGGCTCGATCATGACCTACCTCAGAATCAAAATAGTTGGAGGCATCTTCGATTGGTTCAAATCTGGTAGATGAGGCGTCGCCAGAAGTTGAAGAGCTACGGGACTGAGACATTAACGAAGATGCTGGTTTCTTGGCAGCGGAATCAGGGGCATCTTCGTAGTCGGATTCATCCACCGGGATTGCATAACGCCGAGGCTTGGCTTTGGTGTTCACCGGTGGCTTTGCATGTGTCATGGTTCATCTGGACTGACCATTTGAAGCAATATCTGGTCGATTAGTCGGCTGAGACTGAAACTCTGCTGAACTAGACCCCTTCACCTCCTCAATTTCATCGTCGGAACTGTAAATCACGAGTGGTTTTGTGGCCGTAGACAAGATGGTGGTTGGTCCCGGCATGCCTATGGTCTTGCTTTGCGTTCGCCTCATCCTGTGACTTGTGAAGAAAGTTGACTCGACTCAACACCTATATAATCAGAACACAGATTCTGATCCAAAAAAAAATCAGAGAGAAGATTCAGATTTGTTGTTATCTATCGCTTTCTCTTCTCCATCCCTTCTTATCATTAATTCGAGTGGGCTTTATACATCAAATGGGCCGCCTGTTTATTTAAAATCCGTGGGCTTTGAATTCTATTTTAGTGAGGCCCATCCATTCACCTGCCCATACTCACAAGTCTATCACACATTGGTTAGCTACACATATCACTTCAAGTCAAGATGGGAAATACGCATGTAGTGGTGCCCATTCTGTCACATACTTTCAACTCACAGATTAAACAACCAACAAGAAATCAAAGTGTTGATACCACAAAGAGAGAGGATCTTAAGGTACCTTATCAGCTAGCACATGATTAAGCTCAAGTCGGGTGGTTAATTTTTCCTGATTCATACAATCTGGTCATTAGAGCTATAGTATCTAGCACTTTAGGAAACCTCCACAGACTTCAACATTGATCATTTCTCATCATAATCTCAAGTATACCAAAAAGACATCATCCTTCTATATTCATTCCCATATGATGTCTTGGTAAATCCCCCCCCCCCCCCCCCTCATACTAGTACAAACATTAGAGCATAGATGATGCTCGTATTTCTACCCAAGCTCACCTTTTTTCTTTATTCCCAGTTTTTGGCATATCTCCAATTTTTGCTTTATTTGCCATTTTTGGCCACTCCCCGACTTAGAATACCCTTCCCCTTTTTTTTTATTCTTGCCTTTTTGACACCTCACATTTCTTCTGCCAACAGTGACCTCTCATTTTGTTTTCTTTTCATAGAGAATTTTGTGCTCTGAGTTTTTTTCTATTATTTTACTTTTCTCTCACCCAGAAGTAGACTCACTCCTTATAAAAAACACAAATCTAGCACTAGATACTTAGGGGAACTTACTAGAAATATGTGGGGAATCAAGACTCCATCTTCTGGCATTCAAGTGACCTCGGTGCAGGCTCAGAGAGAATGACTTCTGCTAAAACATGGGGTTGCTACACACCACTATAACCTGATAACTCCAAACAAAATCTAAATGTTGTACCACAATTTGAGTTATCACCTGTACCAGCCCTGTACACTTAACAACAGATGATCACATCTCACAAACACCAATTGACTTTCTCAAATTAATAAACCGATTATAATATAAAGGTTTATTAAATAGATCTGCTAATTGTAAGTCTGTGATAACATGTTCAACCACTACCTGTTTCTCCTCCACCAATTCTCTGATGAAGTGGTGCCTTATGTCAATGTCCTTAGTCCTGGAGTATATCAATGGATTCTTGGATATGTTTATGGCACTCTTGTTGTCACAACGAACCAGAGCCGATCCTGAATCCATACCATAATCTGCCGCCATTTTTTTTATCCACATCAATTGAGTGCAGCAACTTCCCAAAGCTATATCTTATGCCTCAGCTGTCAATAGTGAGACTGAATTCTGCTTCTTGCTCAACCATGAAATTAGGTTGTTACCAAGAAAGAAACATCCACCACTTGTACTTTTCATGTCATCCACACTTCCTGCCCAATCTGCAGCACAATATCCGGCCAGAAACTTGTTCGACCCTTTAGTAGTAGATTCCAAGCTTAAGAGTTCCTTTGTTATACATGATGATGCGTTTTACAGCCATCAAATGTGATTTCTGGGGCTGAGCTTGATATCTGGCACACATGCCTACGCTCAGACTAATATCTGGTCGACTTACTGTAAGATACAACAGACTCCCTATCATCCCTCGGTAGAGCCTTTCATCCACAACTACTCCGTCTTCATCTTTGGACAATTTTGTAGTGGTGTTCATGGGCGTCTTGACCTCCTTGCATGATTCCATATGAAACTTCTTTACAATTCCAAGTGCGTATGTACTTTGAGATATAAAGACTCCTTCCCCTGTCTGGCTCACTTGAAAACCAAGAAAGTACTTCAACTCTCCCACCATACTCATTTCAAATTCCTTGGTCATGTCTTGCACAAATGTATCTACCAGCATTTGAGATGTGCTTCCAAAGATGATGTCATCAACTTATATATGTACCATCATGGTATGTTTACTGTGCTCCAGAATAAACAAGGTCTTGTTAACACTTCCTCGTTGATACCCTTTACCAACTAAGAAACCAGTAAGTCTCTCGTACCATGCCCGAGGTGCCTGTTTTAAGCCATACAATGCCTTCTTGAGTCTGTAGACATAATCATGATGACTAGAATCTTCAAATCCTTTTGGTTGTTCCACAAACACTTCCTCTTGTAGAATCCCATTCAAAAATACACTCTTGACATCCATTTGATACAGCTTGAAATCTAGAATACAAGCCATACTGAGTGGAAACCTGATTGACTCTAGTCGTGCAACAGGTGCAAAGGTTTCTTCGAAGTCTACTCCTTCAATTTGTGAGTAACCTTGTGCTACCAGTCGTGCCTTGTTTTGTACTACCTCACCACTCTGGTTTATCATTTTTTTGAAGATCCATTTGGTTCCCACAACATTGACTCCATTCGGCCGAGGCACTAGTTCCCAAACATCATTCCTGACGAATTGTTCTAACTCTTCTTTCATAGCCAAAATCCAGAAATCATCTCCAAGAGCCTGAACATGATTCTTTGGTTCATTCATGGATACGAAACTTGCCAACCGATTCATTTCCCTGAAATTCAGTTTGACACCACGAGTTCTACGCTCATCCAGTTGTCCTATAACATCCGAGACTGAATGATTCTTGTGCACCTTTTGTGCTACCTTAACCCCTGGTTCAGACTCAGCCTCATTCACCTCCCGTGAGTTACTTGTCTGACCATTCATACGTTGTACATTTTCTTGTTTAGAATCATTGTCTGTGTTAGTGTCATCCAAGTGAATACACGAGAAATCATCAAAAACAACATTCACTCATTCCTCTATCTTTTTAGTCCGTTTATTGTAGACTCTAAACCTAGGACCAGTTTCAGAATACCCCAAAAACATACCCTCATCACTCATAGAGTCAAACTTCCCCAGATTATCCTTATCATTCAGAATATAGCACTTGCATCCAAAAACATGAAAGTAACTGAAGTTTGGAGTCTTGCCTTTCCACAGTTCATAGGGTGTTTTAGTGGTACCTTTTCTGACATAAACTCAGTTGATGATGTAGCATGCTGTGTTTAGAGCTTCTGCCCAAAACCCCTTAGCTATGTTGTTTCCCAACATCATTGCTCGTGCCATTTTCTGGAGAGTGCGATTCTTTCTTTCCACAACTCCATTCTGTTGTGGTGTTCTTGGTGCCGAGAACTGATGAGCAATTCCATGATCCTCTCAGAACTTAATCATAACATCATTCTTAAACTCTCCTCCATGATCACTTCTGATCATCTTGATTTCTCCCAACTTGTTTGCAAGTTGAAGAGCCCAGATTCTGAAGCTTTTTGGTGTCTCCGACTTTTCTCTGATAAACCGAACCCAAGTAAATCTCGAGAAATCATTTACAATGACAAAGACATAATTCTTCCCAGCCAAACTCTCGG
The DNA here is from genome assembly GCA_900406295.1 of Aurinia saxatilis. Taxonomy (NCBI): domain Eukaryota; kingdom Viridiplantae; phylum Streptophyta; class Magnoliopsida; order Brassicales; family Brassicaceae; genus Aurinia; species Aurinia saxatilis. Next base: position 17,162 of record OVAP01001821.1, on the reverse strand, counting down.
TTTTCATGGGTCCCATTAAATCCATATGAATAAGATTCAATGGCGCCTTTGTCTGTATATCTTGCACCTTTTTGTGTTGAACCTTGACTTGCTTTCCCAACTTGCATGGTCCACACACTATGTGATCATCTCCTTTGAGTTTGGAACTCCTCTGACAATCTCTTGGTTGACTAGGGTGGTAAGATTCCTTACATTCATGTGTCCAAGCTTCTGGTACCATAGATTAAGATCATCCTTGGCTCTAAGATACTTGTTGGATTCTTTCCACATATAACAGTTGTTTTCTGACCTTACTCCACTTAGAATTGTTTTGCCCTTTGCATCAATACCTTTGCATTCTACCTGAGTAAACACTATTGTTAGCCCTTCATCACACAACTGGCTAACACTGATAAGATTTGCCTTGAGACCATCAACAACATAGACATTCATAAGTTGAGGTAGTTCAGAAGTACCAGTTTTTCCTTTGCCTTTGATGCTGCATTGACTTTTATCACCAAATGTCACAGTTCCTCTTTGAGACGTTTGACATCATCTAGCAAGTCTCCTGACCCAGTCATGTGTCGAGAACATCCACTGTCGAAGTACCATGGTCCTTCTTCACCATCCTCAGCTGTAAGGAATGCCATGTTGCATGTTTGAGCTACAGGTTGTGCTACCTCACCTTGGGAATTTTGGTACAACTCAGATGTGTTGACCCATGCCTGATTCTTCTTGTTCGTATCCCAGAACAAAATTCCTTCTCTCCTGATCTCATCAACTCGATCCCAAAATTTATAGCAGTTCGCTTTGATATGACATGGTTTGTTGCAGAAATAGCATATCCTCCGTTCCTTATTCCAGGTGTGTCTCCTTGATTGTCTCTGCTTCTGTCGACTGTTTCGCTTAGCATACCTTCTGGACTCTGGCTGATGTGGCTGTCTGGGGCGTCTCCTACGATCAATTTGTTGTTGATGAGTGTGTCTCGAAGGCTCTGTCTCCAGCCGCTGCCTAAGATACTTCCTGGGAGTTCCATATTGTTATCCAACATTCATCCTGACTGCTCTGGGCACATTTTGATTCATTTGATTGGCATGACCTTGATCTGCTCTGAGTGGAGTTAGGATCCTTCATATCTCGTGCAGAGACAAAGTTGATCTTTTTAGTGGTATTACCTCCACCATTATAGCCCAGCCCTCGATTCGTTCATTCTGTTCGACCCATGGCCAGCAAGGAATCCAGTTGCTTTGTTCCCGTGAACATCTCGATATTCTTGTACTGTTGATCCAATTCTGCTTGCAACCGTGTTGTCTCTTCCTTAGTCAGTTGAAGATAACCTTCCAACTTTTCAGCCTTGATTGCAAATGCTAGTTTCTCCTTCAAGGTTTCAACACTTTCTTGAACTAGCTTTTTGTCTGCTTAAGCCTCATTCTGTATTACCTCAATACATCCCTCAAGCTCCTTGTTCTCTCTGATCAGCTTGGTGTTTTCTGTTGCAAGTTTGTTGTTCTCCTTGACCAGCTTGGTGTTCTTTGTGTTGATCTTCACAAGAGTGTCACATACTTCCTTGTATGTGGTTTGGATTTCATCTGCAACTTCAGTTTGGACTACCACCACTTCTTGCTCTTTCTCTTCAATCTCAGAGTCAGATTCTTCTACTCCTGAAACAAACTCAGTGATTTCGAGAAAAGCTACAAAGTTGTTCAACTCTTCCTCATCAGACTCCTTTTCAGCCTCCTCTGAATCCTCCTCATCAACATTAATCATGGATCTTTCACGCTTCCTCTTCTGATCATTTGCACACTCGGTTTGAGTGTGACCAAGCCCTTTGCATCCATATCACTTGATGTCTCTTCTTATGACTGTTGGACATTCAATTTTGACATGACCAAAACCTTTGCACTCAAAGCACTGTAGTTCAGACTTCTTACCACCTCTGTCTCTATCTGAGGTAACACCTTTTCTGAATCCAGTCTTCCTCTGTCTAGAACCACCCCTCTTGAGAACATGAGCAAACTTCCTGACGAGCAGTCTTACCATGTCTTCTGTCTCCTGGTTGGACCTGCTACTCGCAGTTAGTGTCAGTCCTTGGGTTTTCTTCATCCCATCTAGCTCTAACTCATGCGCCTTGAGCATCCCTACCACTTCATCAAATCCTAGTGTATCAACATCAAGGAATACCGTCATGGCAGCCTTATAGGGTTGGTACCTTGCAGGAAGACACCTGAGAAACTTTTTGATTAGCTTTTTATCCTTCCAAGTCTTCCCATACACAAGTGCCTATTACGCCATGGCACTGATTTGAGCACTGAAATCTGCAATGGTTTCATCCTCCCCCATTCTGAGATTTTCAAAGCTCAAAGCCAAGAGATCCATGCGTGAATTCTTCACCTTCTTGGTACCTTCGAAATGCTTCTGGAGGATATCCCACTCCGCTTTGGCTGATTGACACCCCTGGACCAGGGTGAACTGCTTTGGTCCAATACTGGTTTGGATTGCTGTGAGCGCTCTAGGGTTGTACTTCGACATCCTCTTATCATCCTATGTCCATTCTCCTTTGGACTTGAGTACTACCACTCCAGCATCATTCATCTTAATCGGCTCCTTCCATCCACTCTCAGTGGCTGTCCAGACATCTTCATCAATTCCTCTGATGAGTTGCTTCATTTTTGCCTTCCAGTAGCCAAAGTTCTCCGTGTCTACCACGAATCTGGTGTTTGCAACAAGATCTTTACAACTCTTCATTTCTCCTCAGGATCTCACTTGTTTTTAGCAAATCATACAAGTGGCTGCTCTGATACCAAATGAAATGGATGTCGTACTAGCACAAGAACTAATACAAAGTGTGACAACTGAGATTTTCTCTACAAAGAAAATATATTAAAGTTTAATAGTAACTTACAAGTTACACGACACTTCAATGACAAGCTTGTCTTGCCTTGAACGACTAAACTTTAACCCCACACGTTCTTTGGATCTATCCACAACCCAAAGAACCTCTCAAGAATGTAAACCTATTTTTCTAAAGCTCTACACTCTCACTCTTTGTTTTTCCAAAGCGGAAGTCCTATCCACGGACTGGATCTTCTATTTATACACATAGAGATCCAGCAACCGAATCACCTGAATCTACCCGAATCATATATAATACTAACTGAAGAAATATCCCAATATTTCTTCCCCAAGTTTATCTTTTCCTATTTTTCTCCGGAAAGATAAACTTATCCTTATCTTCATCTGAACCGCCTACAAGTAGATTCAGTATCTTTTTCCAACTTCTCGAGTCTCCTAGAGTCTTCTAGAATCCTCCAAACTCCCTCCACGTCAGCTACTGCTTCACTGGTCCACGTCAGCTACTGCTTCACTGGTTCACGTCAGCTACTGCTTCACTGGTCCACGTCAGCAAGATTCACGTCAACGTCGTGCTAGCTCAACTACTAGCTCAACCGCTACATGTCTCTTGCTCATGTTTATCCCTTCCTTGTTTTTCTCCGAGGGATAAATATGGATCTTCACAATCCAAACATGCTCCACGAGCATATGTTCTACTTCTAGAATCTTCGAGAAGTTGCTTCTCAATCTTCACTTATCTCTTCCTTGTTTTTCTCCAAGAGATAAGAATGGATCTCCTCAATCCACAACTGCTCTCCAAGCATCTACTTTGCTTCTGGAATCTTCCAGAAGCTTCGCCACGTAATTCAGATAGCTACATCTTCATTTATCCACGTCAGCTCCACTCCAGCTCAGCTTCGTGCTAACACCGCTCCTCACTCGAATCTGCTACATCTTCAACTTCTTCACAGTCTTCGCACTCAAAAGCCTCCTCTAATGCTCTACTCCGAATTTCTTCCTACTCTTCCTGCAACTCTATGAATCTCCACTTGTCGCACTTTCCACATTGTACAGTATATGTGTCGATCTGTATATATGTGATGAAGAAATCAAAACAGATATACAAAAAAGGAGCCCTTGATTTATTTGATTTGGTGGAGTGATAGATACCTTGCGGGAAGTTTCTGGATTCGCCGCCTCCATCATTTTGAGAGAGAGTTCTTCTTGGTGATGATGAACTGAAATAACTCCATGGGGTTTTTGGTCGTTAAATAGACAAAGTTTCGGGTTGGGTCCAGCTCATCTCAGTCTCGGGGTCCAATTAGGACTCAACTACTATAAATAAACCCTTAGACTTCCAACTTCTTTTGAACGTAACTATGAAACTAGACACTAATTGTACTATGAAACTAGACACTAATTGTACTAGTAACCGGAGAGTCACCCCGAGCACGGGTAGGGTGGTGTTGTTGTCAGCTTTTTTCCTCCATTCTTGTAATTACGCCAAGGCCCAATATCTGTCGTATATCTACAAACTTTTGGATTTAGAGCAGTCACCATTTCTACACAACATCTGCAGGCTGCACAAGCTTTCCTCATCTCCTACAACATGGTGAAATGGCTGACCTCTCTTGTGCAAAACCCATTTTCCAGCCAGTCTCTCGATCGACAACAATGAAAGTACACAAATTCACCATCCCAACTGAGAATACCATCTCATGTTCGACGACTGACAGCTTTTATATCTGCCTTCTAACACAACGATGGACTGAGGCTATAAAACAGACGTCGTTCAACACAAGGGACACTTTTGGTCTTAAGGTCCTCCTTGTGATCTCTTACTTTTGTCCAAAATCGAACAAAACAGTGCACCAATCTGATCCGGTCAAATTCCAACGGATAATCAAATTCAAAAACATAAACAATTGTGGTCTTTGCTTTAAAGTACAACAAAACATATAGTTATATGAATGAATATACATCAATCAAACCCTTCAAGTTTCCATGTGTTCCTTTTAAGCTCTCCCAAAACGTAGGACACCTTTCTGTCCTCACAAACAATAATACAATGGATAATAATTACACAAATGCATAATTCAATCACCTTTTCCTTTTCTACAAAAAGCTTGTTTTCTTCCACATTTTACTCAAGCTTTACTCAGATCAGGAGGGTCTCTCTCAGTTGGAGAACCAGGGACGAAGGGGACAAACCCACGGCCTCCAAAGACCGGTCGCATGAAGGAGTCATCAAACTGTCTCCAGTAGTAATGCACTGTGCGAGTGGGCCGTGTCAAGAACCCACGTATACTGTCAGGCCGAGGCACATTGTGGTTCCCTGCAAACTCAATGAACGAGTCTTGGTCCAGCAAAGGGATCTGAATGGATTTTGGGGTGTTGTCATCAGATAACATGCTCGTGGTTGCTTTCTGGTGTGGTAATAGGTAACTTATCAGCGGTTTGGTCAGCATACCAAACACCTGAAAACCCGGTTCAAGAGAATTCATTAACCAAACACCCAATCCAACGAAGGAATACATTATGTAAGTCAAATGAATATCCAGAGATAGCTTACCACGGTGCTAAAAAGACATACAGTTATAGTACTGGTAATCATGATTGCATTCCCGCGTAAATCTGTGTGTCCGGCCCTTGTAAACTGCCATAGAAGTGTTAAATGATGATTTGTGTCATTTGAAGCTTTACAGAAGAGCAAATTAACACAATCTCTCTATACCTTGTTGTATGCCAGAGCCATCGATACAGCACCTCTCATGAGACCAGCCCACCAAATCACAACCTGGACGAAAAAGATAGATACAGTCAAGGGCCAGAAGAATTTTTAAATCCATTGGTACTGAGCAGAATGATTCATACTTGCATCTTGAAGTTGATTTTCTCGCTTTGGTTCTTCTTGGCTAAGTTTGATAAAAACGATAATGGAAAGACGAATGCTGCTCTTCCAAGCATGACCAAGCCCATTAGGATTGAGCTCACTGCGACTGACGTTCCCGGGCTGTCACTCACGGATCTCCATTTCTCAATGTCTAAGGCATCCATTCCGACATACAAGAAAATAAATGTCTCCGCAAGAAACGACAAAGTTGCAAAGGTATGCCTGGATAATTAATAATGCGTAAGCTAAGCATCAGGTGGTACAAAGTGCTTTGATCTGAATCTATCTCAGCAAAAAGTGGGGAAATTGAAGAAAGCATACTTGGTCGTTATTCTTGAGCTCTCGGTTACGTTGTGCCAGGTGTAATGAGACATCACAATTCCACAGAAAAACACAGTAAGGATACCACTCAAGTCGAAAAGCTGCAACCCAATAAAAAAACGTCAAATATATTTGATGTCTGAATGCGATTGACTATTTTCATGCAGAAATTCCTCTAACAAAGTGGTAATATATTTCACAGAATCTGACCTCAGCAAGCATATAAGAAAGATATGCCATAAGCATCATGAGGGCGACTTCTCTGTCTGTTGAGTGCCTGAGACATGAAGTGTGGATGCATAAACTGGAAAAAACTCATAGAAACAGAGTCACTTATATGACGCAGAATCCGTACCTTCCAAAATATAGCTTTTTGATGATATATGCACTAATTAAACCAGTCTGCAAGATGAATAGCAACGATTGTAGATGGTGTTAACACAAGAGAACGCAAATGGCAGCCAGAAGAGAGTATGAGACAGAAGGAAATAATGGACTTACAGCAACACCAAGCAAGGTGCTCAGGAGAAACAAATAGGAGAAATTTCCAAGAAGCTGAAAAGCAGCTTCATGATTAAGGTGAGTGAGGTCAAAGCTCTGAATGGCGTTGAAGAGTACAACTGATGTGGCATCATTCACAACACCCTCTCCAAATACAAGACTGTAAAGCAAAGGTGTCTCCTCTTGATTCAGAACCTATAACACAAAACAAGAGTTTGGTCCATTTTGATTCTGGGTTTGTAAAGTGCTTTCAGCAAGTGGAGAAAACATTACCTGCAGTGTACACACAGAATCTGTTGCAGCAAATATGGCACCAATTGCTGAAAATGAAACACAAAAGCAAATAAGGTCTCCCGGAGTGAAACCGATAAAGCGAACCAATAGGAACACAAACACATTGGTTTGAGGCATTACCAAGATAATCACCCAAGTCAAAGGTCCCAATGTCCAATTTCTTAAAAAACTGCGTGACACCTGTGTCAACCGCCACCAGTATCAGTACATATACAAAACAATCTGGCAAGTTAATAGCTTTCCGCCAAACGAAATGGGGATGTAAGGTACCTAGAGATATGACAGTGCAAGAAATAACAGTCCCAATAGCTCCAAAAAGCATAATAGTCACAAAATTGCGGAAAAACTGCTTCTTTTTTACTTGAAACCTGAAATAGACAACAGTAACAATCCATCTGAGAGCCATCTGGTAAGCAAATAGGGAAAACGAGATTAAACAGAGTAATCACATGAGAAAGACAAAGCAGGACCACTTAGTTGCACGTGGATAAATCTAACTAGTTGACCAAAACACATCCAGCTCTTTTTTTTGGCTATAACAGTCACAAGTAGTTAAAAAAAAAGGTCGAGGAAACTTAGCTTTCTAATCACCATTTTAGAAAGGTTTGTACTTACTTTATCCCCTTGTAAAGTGTCTTTTTGGCATCTTAAGCTACTAAAGAGATGAGTTGGTTCATGTACTAAATACTAACATCGCCCTCTAATAGCAGATTAAGATGGAGATTACTGAAAAAAGGATGTAGAAACTGACCCTGCATTGAATATAATGGGGGGCAAAAGATAAATGAAGAAGAGATCTTCACTGAAGACGAGGAGATGCGAGCTTTTCCCGTTACTAATGAGCAAAATGACAACACCAGTGGCAAGGCCCTGTGATGGAAGTAGGTAGGTGATAAATGAGGAGCTGAAAAGGAAAAGGGAGTGAGTGGACTTACAATGAGTAAGGCAGTGATGGACTCGTTCATCCAGCGGTACTCCTCGAGAAGATGGCCAAGCACAATACAAGCACAGAGAAGAGCAACAAAGAGATTCAAAGAGACGACAGAGGCGTGGTCAGAGGTGGATAGAGAAGGCAATAGGGAGAGGAAAGAATCGAAATGTGATGCCATCTTCTTGATCCAAGTAGAGTGAGTATTCAGATCTTGGATCAAGCAAATCAGAAATCTTTGTTACTAGAATTCCGAGCTGTCCATTCAAACAATTCCTGTAACCAACAACAAACGGAGCTCAGACACACACACACAGCCTACTTTTTCTACTTGTAGTGAAGCGAATCCTTAAACATAATAATAATAAATCTAAATCTGAGAGAGTTTAAAGCAGAAAGACCCAAAAAACCAAACTATAAATGAGACGACAGAAACCAAAATTCCCAGTTTTGGTAAAGACCCCACGACAAGAATTATAGCCAGTGTTTTTACGTTTTCCCCAGCAACCAACACAGGGACTGGATCTCAAAACCTTACCTCTAATATAATATCAGCTTCTTCTGATTAAACCCAATAACAGAAGCTCCAATACGGAAGCTTCTGATTAATTCGAAGCTCCTCCACAAGCTAGAGCCCCCTGCCTGAGTTTCTTCTACGAACGTGAACACACGAGAACAGAGACGCGGTTCCAATGAAGGAATCAAAGGGAGAAAATTGCGGGACTCAGAAATTCGATATTCTCTTCTGTTCTAGAAATAGAGAGAGAGAGAGACGTGTATGGTCCTTTTAAACACAGTGGAGAGACTATTATTCTCCTGTAATGAACAAAAACAAATGGCTTCATCTCAACCCTCCATCTCTACTAGACCACTTTCCGTCTACACATTCATGATTTCATCTATGTTTTTTCTTTTTCATTTCATTTCTTTTTTTACTTTTCACTTTTCTCCCTCTCAACATTAATCCATAATTTTCTCATTTTGTTTATTTTATTCTTTTCTAAATTATCTATTATATGTTGTAAATCCCAAGATCTAATGCAAGTTAATATGCATGGATACAATTCTATTATGAATATGTTGGGATCACTATAAAGATTTCATTTCCCTTTCTTATCATACTATAATATTTACTCAAGAATTTTTTTACCTATTACCATTATATTTAATTACTAGTGTTTTACTATTTTTAACATTTTTATTCTTTTGGTTTAAATTCAAACACTTCTTTCTTAAAAATAAAATATCATACCATGATTTGTAATTTAGTAGTTTGTGTTAGAGATATGAGTTTGAATTCACCTTAATGCATATTATATGTTAAATTATTAATAGAAACGCATAAGGTTTAATGAAACTGGTTTGACAAAATTTCCGATCATCAATTCTAATCGAATTATTCTAGAGTTTTTGAGGGAGATAATTTTGTCACTGTGTTTGTTTGGGAAAAGAATTCGAACCCTTTGTGTCTCTTATACATTTCTTTTTATGCATTCTTATTTCTTTTGTTTCAATGACCATGCCCGAATAGTTTGTTTGTTTTAGGGTTATTCAAAGGTTAAAGCTGGATTGCTAAATTAGATAGAATCGTTGGGATAATCACCTTGTTCTTCATCTAAATTAAACTTAATGCTAATAGTTTGATCACCTATAATTCATATCTTAGGTTGATTAATATATGCAAACGTATTATTAATTTTTTGAACTATCTTAGATGAGCAAAACTATTATTTGCAACGAAGTTTAGCTTAGGGATTTTTTGAACAATTGAACATGTACTTTATATTGCTTGAATTTATAAATAAATTTGTGCTTTTAGGATTTAAATATAGATAATATTCACAACAAAAGTTGGCTGATTTTACCGTTGTGTTCAATTCTAAAATTGTTTTTCATAAATTCCTACCAGTCTTTTATCTACTATTCAGATTTACGTGAAAACTTTCGAAGATATAACGGTTGTCTTTATATTTTAAACCAATTTTCAGCTGTTTTTAAGTGTTTTAGTTAGTCATATTATTTACTCTATGAACTTGATTTGAATATATACGAGAGTTTCTTGTGCAACATGAAGTCTCTAAGGATATAAAAACCCTATACACTCATTGTATGCTTTGTTTGGATTCTGGAATTCCACAATAAAAAGTTTGTAATTAGTGGGGTTATTTTTGAAGTGGGTAAAACCGTCGTCCGTAAGTTTGAGAAATATGGTCGAATGAAGAATGGAAAGAAACGAGATAAGAACATGTGTGAGAATTATAATGTTTATTATAAAGATCTGAAGTGAATTCATATGACCAAGTTCACATCGAAAGAGCTAAAGTATAATAATAAAGAAAATATTGAGCTCGGAAGAGCTAAAGTGAATCAAGAAAATATTGAGCTTGTAAGAACAAAATAAATAGTGTGCAGTGCGTTTGTGGGTGAAGAAAAAGTTGTTTCTGTATGTGTTATTCATTGCCTTTATATATCCGTCGTTTTTTTCCAATATAATATTATTGATAAAAACTGAAAAACTACATGAGCCGACGGAAGAAAGAGATTTCCCCAAAAACAAAACCGACCAATACAAACGTTGCCGGAGCCAAAGATAAACAGCCTTCTCGGCTTCATTCCAATCAAAATCTCTCAGTTACAAGATCTGAAAGCTAACAATTAAACCCTACCCATGTGAACCTTGAGAGTTAATATATCCGACGTTTTTTCTTTTAATTTTTGCATTTAATTTTGGAATTTCTCATTATTGAGACATGAATCATCGAAATCAACAGCTTTATAAAAAAATTATACATATTTTCGAATTTAATGTCTCTTTAAATTTTGGCCGTGAGCTTGGATAAAAAGTATGTATTTCTTAATATATATATATATATATATATATATATATATCTTTTAATGGATCCGGAGCTTTGACGCCAACACAATGTAATCCACCCTTTGATTACTTTTAAATATATCAGAAAACCAAAAAAGAAGGAAAAAAAAAAAACTTACAATGCATTGATTGTTATATTCGTTGGCAAAAGGAAAACATTTGTCATGCATTGATTGCATTTTTTTGTTCCATGCAAAAATGTATGTTATGTTTATGGCTCTGATTGCATCTTACAATTATATAACAAACTCTATTTGCAAGCTTACAACCAAACTAAATTTCAAGTTTTACAAAATTCATATCTGATTTTCATTTTCCAATTAAGTTTTAAGTTAACAATTATATTTGTTATAAAGCGATCGAAATTATAGTTAAATAGATATAAAATTGTTTGGTAATAATTTAACCGATTCGTATAAGGACATGACTACAAAATAGTGCGAGAAATCATATATTTATCAACCAATGAGATTTTAATAAAGACAGTGGCTTGCGTTACAGTTGCTGAATCTAAGCGATGATCCTCACGTGAAAGATCTAGAAAGTTTCGAGCGGTGGTCGCTGGGAGCTGCCTTGACAAGAGTTTCTCGTGTGGCTGCTCTTCGGAGACGGCGAGGATGAGTCTGTTAGAATTTTGTGTATCTTTTCCTCCCCTCGTCTATGGGTTTTAGTGACCATATTTATATGGTCTCTCCAAAGCCTAATTCTGCTAGAATTAGGTCGATTCCGCTGACGTGTCACTAGGAACCACCTATTAAACGTCGATTGTGATGACATGTCATAAGAGTCTGAAGTGTCCGCATCTCATAACTTATGTTTCCCTTAAGATTTGAAGTGACTGGCACGTATCCTTTCTGAATGGCTATCACGTGACCTTCCATAATGGTTTGACGGTCACATGACTTCTTTTGCCATTAATTAGCACTGATCGACGTGGACTTAATTCCCATAAATTTCATAGTGGGTTATAGAGGTGAGTTAATTTCACCCAACAACTCTCCTAATTATAATTTATAAATGGGAGAGTAGTAGATATAGAAGTCTCTGGAAACCATCTGCAATGAAGCATCAAGCAAACTTTAAACCAGACAATGATATGTTACTTATCGTACATATGTATCACCGACCGTGTCACATCTTGTTGGGGTAACATCTTATTGTGAGTCATATAAATTTGAAATTTAAGGTGTCTTCCCTTAAAAAAACTTCACTTTAATAACGTCCACACATAAGACTTCATGAGTGTCTGCACTTCAAATCTGTTTTGGAAGTGTCTGCACTTTGACCCCCTTTTTTTTCTTTTGAAGCGTCCGCATTAATATGCCTACATCATGTGATATGAAGTGTCTACACTTTAAAATATATAGTTGAAGTGGTTGCACTCTCACGAATATAATCTTTAAGTGTCCGCACTTTGAAATAAATTTATGAAGTGTCTACACTTTTCAATTAGTGTTTGCATTTTCATTGAACATCTGCATTGGTTGCAATCAGTGAACAATTGCAGTGACTGCAATCTATGAACGTTTGCAGTGACTGCAATCTGTGAACACATGCAGTGGCTGCAATCTGTGAACGTTTGCAGTGGCTGCAATATGTGAACGTTTGCAGTGGCTGCAATCTGTGAACATTTGCAGTGGCTGCAATCAGTGAACACATGCAATGGCTACAATCTTATAAAAGAATATGATGGGGATTTAGTTTTCACCCAAAATAGGTCCTGCAAGCGCACATGTCTCGCAGTAGTACTTAGGGATTGTATCCACAGGGAGCAGAGTGTATGTAGTAGCACGTCTAAGTTCACTGGAGCAAAGCAGCAAATATGAAATGGTTTTGGTTTTGGTCGATCGACACTACGACTGATCGATCAATGATGCGCCTTTCGATCGATTGCAGAGTATGCGTTTGATCGATGGATGCCTGCAAATGCTAAAATGAAATAAAAACATGAGAAAATTTAGATAATAATGGCGTTAGGAAATCAGGCAATGCATCAGAGGGTCACGATTTGAATTATTCAGGGTAGTGGCTTGTGTAAATATCCTAGTTAAAGCTATATAGTTAAAATCACTATTAACTGACTATCCTTATGGTCAGGCTTAGCTAGTATAGTTCGATTGATATCCGAGTTAACTCTAACATATATCTTTTCAGAAAGAGAACCTATGGGTGATTAACCAATCAATCTAGGCATTAAGTTCAGGAAATAAAATTCTACTAAACTATAAAATAGTAAAGCTTTCACTATCACGTTCTGGATCTCTTACTCTAAGTGGTGTATTAGTAGCAGGTTTATCCTATGATTGAATAAAGATCTGATATGAAAGTAAGCTTATTAACTAGTCATTACACAGCCTATTGCATGTATATCTAACCATGATTCCTCATAGCAAAGCCCTATTCCTAACTAGAAAACTACTCAATCATGCTAAAGATGAACATAATGACAATGAAAATTGCTATCATATAAATCAAGAGGGTTCAAAATAGCTTTTCTGGAGTGCAGAGATTACGAACTTTGTCCTTGAAAGCAATGACCAAAGTAGAATAAAAGAAGAGAACAATGAGAAGAAACTAGAAAAAATTTAGCATGATGCCTGGAAACTTTGTGAAGTGATCTGATGTTTCTCTTTGGTTTCAGTCGTCTGTATTTATAGGGGAGAGGGTCGAGCAGTTGGCCGAGATAAATCAGGAAGAAGATTTGGATAAGAATCCAAATATTTGTGTTTATCCTGCTCCGGTCAATCAATCAATAGTATTATAATCGATCAAGGATTATCTGAAACGCGTCTTTTGAATATTCAGTATCTTTTGTGACTGTCTCCAACATATTCTGATATCTCCCTAAATGCAATAGTCCTTATCTGAATTTGTTCTCGAAACTTCCTTGGATTATTGGGCTTTGATCGATCGGTGGTCCTATCCTCCGGTCGATTGGGCATTCATCTTATACGGGCTTCTGGATACATCTTCAATTATTTGGGCTTAACTTCTTACTCCTGAGGGCAAACGACTTGATTCCAAGCCCATGTGATTGCTAACTCACGTGGCTTGATTGTCTTAACTCCTCACTTCAATCCAAAACAAACATCTCATTCACCTGGGTCCGGACTTCTGATGTTGATTTGTTGAACTTGATAGAAAATGCCCATTTATGATCTAAAATGCATTTTTTCCTCGAAACACTTTGCAAACAGAGAAATGTGAAATCCAATGGTTTATGTTCTAAATCAAATAATTTCTTCATAAAAAAGCACCAAAAATCTATATCGAAAAGCGGTAAAATAGCAGCCCTATCAGAGTGAATGCTTGCAGTGCATGCAATCAGTGAACATGTGCAGTGGCTGTAATCTCATAAAATATTGAATGTTTTGAAGCGTCCGCATTTACCTCACTTTCGAAGTGGCTGCAACTTCATAAATGGCATTGGCTATAACCTTTCTTTTTAGTGGATGCGCTCACTATTTATGTAGTGACTACACCTTCTTTTAAACATAGAGGAGTGGCTACACTTTCATTTTACTTTTGAAGTGGCCATTCGCCCCTTTGTATTTGTAGGACTGGCTACATTTTCTACTTAGCATTTTGAAGGGGTTATTCCCTAAGGTTTTGGCTCAACATTTTCTACTAAGGGTAGGTAATCCAAAACCATGATACATATACACTTATCTTTATTTTTGGAGCGGTCGCAATCCTACTCTCTCTCTTCAATGGGAGAGTCCTTTTAAAAGATAATGTCCTCTTAAAATAATTGATTGGCATTGACCTTGACCTTGGTCACTACATATTAAGGCTTTGCTTTTAACCTATTGCTTAGAAATAGTTATTGTCATTGATAGTGTGCCATGATGCAGTCATGTAACACTGCCAAGCGCCAGTGGTTTTGTTTAGTGACGCTTAATGTCACAGCTTTATGATCAGCTAGACACAGTCTCGTGTTTTCATTTAATTAAGGGTCATGCCGCCCGAGCCATTAACTAGCGTTTACATAAGGATGCACCTATAAGGAAAGCAATCATGAATGATTTTGTGTATGCCCACTCTATAATGTAGGCATCCGTTACAACATTGATGCATGCTTCCTCTTAGGTAACATGTAGGTAGCTACAAATGTATTAATGCATGCCTCCTCTTAGTGTAAGCAACAACTGACTTCGTGCTTGCCCCCAGTTATGTTAGATTGCTACAAACTTACCTGTGTCTACTTCCTCTAAGGGTAAACGTCAACAAAGTGATTTTAAATGTCCGTCGTATAAGTAGCTTATGGAAATTGTTGATCAGTTGCTAAAAAATCTTTGTATTATTAAGACGCTTGTCCGTAGACATGTGGCGCATGAAAAGCAGTAAAACATAACGAAAAAGCAAATGCATCTTGATGTCTCGTAGAACATCAAAGCATATAAGTAACACTTTATGGTGTTTTATGACATTATTCATTATCAATCATGTTGATTGGTCGATGAGTGTCTACAATGTCGCTTTGAGACCTCTGGTAAGGCTTACAATCCCTAGTTGTCCTTTCATTCCTTACCACATGTGAGTCAACCCATGGTGACTGCTGGTAATGGTATGCTCGATCCTCTTACCACACGTGAGTCAACCAATTCTCTTAAGAGTACGTGTTCCATTGTCTTGCACTAATACTTCGTTAAGTCTTTGTATAGCTCGCCTGGGATCAAGCCTCTCTTGAATGCCAAAATGGTCGTAGTTGTATAGCAGTTTGGTATCAAGATCCTTGTTGAAGCGCTACGTAGCTTCGTAATGACTCTCCTTTTATTTTCACAACTTCATAAAGATCATCAACTACGAGCAAATTTCTACTATTACTAGCAAATTGTTTAACAAAGTCGTGTGTCATTGATGCAAAAGAATCTATAGACGAGTTTGGTAAGTTCGTGAACCATTGGAGAGTCGGTCCAGTTAGACTTGAACCGAATCCTCTGTACATGTAAGCTTCACGATATTCCCTTGCAATCGCGGTAGTAAACATTCATTGCTTTTATTGCGCATGTTATTGTCAGGATCAATCGTTCCATCATACATCTTCATCGAAGGCAAAGTGAATTTATTTGGCATCTCAACGAGAGCTATCTCATCTGTGAATGTGGTGTCTGCGTAGCTATTGAGGGCGCTCTTCACAATAGGAGAAGTAACCCCTGGAAGTCGCTTGATCATGGCTTCCATCTCCTCAATGCGCTTGGAGAGGATGCATTGGAAGTAGTGATCCTCCTTAGATAAACCGTTATTATTCAATGTCGATTTATTACCCGTAAGCGGGGTATCCCCCACCGACGACATCAAAGGGATAGTTCGGGCGTTACCTTCAACGCCTCTTCCTTCAACAATAAGAGAAGCGTTCTCACTTCTGACGGAAGCGTTTTCTGCCTCAACCGCCTTTAACATCTCGTCGCTCTGCTTCATCTTGTTGGTGAGTGCCTCCAATTGAGCAGCAAAATCGAATGGGACGCCCCCTTCTGGAAGGATCTGGTTGTGTTCTTCTTCGTTCACCATATTTCACGTGGTTGAAACTGTACCCTCCTTCTAGCGCCAATTGTTTGGTAATAATTTAACCGGTTCGTATAAGAACAGGACTACGGAACGGTGTGAGAAATCGTACCTTTCTAGCGCCAATTTTTCGTAATAATTTAACCTGTTCGTATAGGGACATGACTACGGAATGGTGTGAGAAATCGTATTTTTATTAATCAATGAGATTTTAATAAAGACAGTGACTTGCGTTACAGTTGATCGAATCTAAGCGATGATCCTCTCGTGAAGGATCTAGAAAGCTTCGAGCAGTGGTCGTTGGGAGCTGCCTTGGCAAGGGTTTCTCGTGTGGTTGCTCTTCGTAGGCGGCGAGGATGAGTCTGCTAGGGTTTTGTGTATCTTATCCTCCCCTCCTCTATGGGTCGTAGTGGCCGTATTTATAAGGCCTCTCCAAACCCTATTCTGCTAGGATCAGGCCGGTTCCATTAACGTGTCACTAGGAACCGCCTTTTAAATGTCGTCTACGATGACATGTCATAAGAGTCCGAAGTGTCCGCATCTCATAACTTGTGTTTTCCTTAGGATTTGAAGTGGCTGATATGTGCCCTTTCAGAATGGCTATCACATGACTTTCCATAATGGTCTGACGGTCACATGACTTAATTTGACACTGGTCAACGTGGACTTAATTCCCATAAATTTCATAGTGCTAACGAGAGATGAATTAATTTCACCCAACAAAAATTATATTAATAAATATGATTTGAATTATGTTTTTAATCCCGTGATGCGCCAAATTTGGTAGAACACAACAAAAATTTCATAATCAAGTTTTTAGTAATTTAGTGTGCTACATAGATATATCCAAAGAATATGTCATTTATGTCTTATGGTCATGGTTTAAATCCTGCTTGGTGGGAATTTCACATTTTAGAGGAAGATGTATGAGTTTAGTAAAAATCAAAAATATAAAAAAGAAGAGAAAAAACAAACACCAAAAAGACCATATATATATATATATATATATATATATATATATATATATATATATA
>OVAP01001820.1:0-21917 GCA_900406295.1 Aurinia saxatilis | reverse complement strand
CTGTATAGAATCTCGCTCGAAAAACTAGAAGCCGGGACAACGAAGTAAATTATTATTTTTTTCACTCTCAAACATTTTTTTTTTACTTGTGATCTTATATGATTATATATCCTCCTCAAGCTTCTATATTTAGATTTTCTGGGCAAATTTGCGACGAAATTGCATCGGATTTGTCACTCCTTTGCGACGGATCTGCGACTAGAAGTTATTTGGTACCCAAATTTTAAACGTTATCCACCAACTTACAGCTGAAACTACTTTCCCTCGCAACTGCCTCGCAAATTTGCGACGTATTTGCGTCTTGGTGTCGATTCCTCCCAGTTTCGACGCACTTGCGTTGATTATGTGTTCGACGCAGATACGTCGCTCACTCCTCGCACAGTTCACCCTTTATCTGGTTCCCGCAAATACGTCGCAATATTTGCGTCCTATTTGCGACGAAAGAGGATGTTTGCGCGAAAACGTCGCAATACCGTCGCACGTTAGTGACGGTATTGCGACGAAAAAAACGTCACTTATTTGCGACTAATATGCGATGATGTTTGGGATTACACGCACATTCGTCGTAAATGCCACGCAGATTTTCGAGGGAAACTCGGCGTCGCAAATTTTACTCGCAAACGAACTGTTTTCTTGTAGTGATAACTAAATATTGTATATGTATAAAACAAATCAAAGACTAATATTATTTTCAAAATATCAAATATCCATTTTGATCAGTTATCTATAGATATATAATTGGGATAATTATGCATACATATATCAATAATGTTTTGTAGTGTAAAATATAAAATTTTACTTGTTTTATTAAATTTTATTTATTTATTTTAGCTCATTATTTTATATGATTAAAAAGCCAATTAAAAACTTTGTAAAATAAAAGTTGATGTTAAATACATATATTAGTTATCAATTATGTTTTGCTGTATTTTTTTAGAATTTTGTTTGTTTTCAAACGGATCAAATCAGATATTCACATATACTGAAATAAAAATTTAGATTTCTGATTTTTTGGACATTAATTTTTTCTGGAATGGATGGGATCACGAAATTCATTAGTCGAACAAAATAAATCAAAACACAAACCTTCAGATTTTCTAAGTGTTTGATCCGTACCCACTACCCATCCCTAATGATAATCATAACTCAAACCAAACAACAACAGTAATAATGGAACTTTAAGTATTAGTTAATCAACCAACAAGAAATGTGATGTTTTGGCAATTCTCACATCAAAATGGAAACGAACGGAATTGGTCAGACCTTGATTGACTGATCGGGTATTTGAGGGTAGTCTGTCCTACTCCAAAATGTTTTTTTCTTTTTCGTTTTCTTTTGTAGTGTGCATTTAGACATATGCATAAATAACCGAAACCGAAGAACCAAATGGAATCGAACCAAAAATATTCGAACCGAGTCGGGATCAATTTTTCAAAAGAACCGAACAGTTGCTAAATTTTTGGAACCGAAGAACCGGAATCGAATTAGAACCGAATCGAGGAACCGAATGGGAACCGAAGATCCACATATTTAAGTGTATTATTTTATTTTTATAAATTTTAGTAATATTTTTCATCTATTAATTTTAGTTTAATTAGTAAGTTTTATATATTTTGGAAGTTTTGGTTCGATTTTTTTGATTTATTTAGAGGTTTTGGAAGTTCTGGTTTAGTTTTTTTTGTTCCGGTTTTATTCTGGTTCGGTTCCTTAGGGTATTTATTCGAACCGAACCAAACCAAAATTGGATTTTGGTTCCTAAATTAGTTTTCGGTTCCAAAATCTGTGGAACCGAAGAACAGAAACCGAATGAGAACCGAACCGAACCAAAAATCAGTTCGGTTCTTATTCGATTCCGGAACCGAACCGAAGAACCGAATGCCTACTCCTAGAACTATTGTGCATTTTGCAATTTTTTCTTAAGCTCTCAAATCATTGTTGGACAAAATTATATTTACATCATCATTTATGCATGCTCTAACGTTTTTTTTTTATATTAAATATATATTTTAATCATGTTACTAATTGCATAGTTATTCTAGTGATCTTGATTCTTGACAATGAATATATTAATTCACTAGTTGAAGTCTATTCGAGAAATGATTAAATGTCTCAAATAAAGTATTATCAATAACTGACATCTTCAAACATTTGAGAATTAATGGTAGATTTAAACTCGAAAACTTCTATTACAAACATTTAATTACATCATTGATATTATTACATCAAGATATTACCAAATTTGGTCAGGAAAACATGGTTCTCCTCTATATTTGTGATAGTATTATTTTAAACTAATCGTTTCCATACATCTTTTTTCGACTCATCAATGATATTTATTATCTAGAAAAATTAGAAGACATGGAAAGTAATAATCAGTGATTCTTGAGAAATTTACATGATGTCTTTATTTCCTATGCTTTTTTTAATGCATCTTATGATTAAAAGTGCATTTATGATTTATGTGGGTGAAAACACTAACTTGTAATGCAAAACAGAGAAATAAAAAAAGATTTTTATGTTGCCTCCTAAATTTAATTACAAATATCTGAATAAGATTTCCAAAAATAAAATCTCTTTTTTTTTTGTTGTTGTTGTTGAGTCTGACTAATAAAAATACAATCTATTCCATGTTGGTCGAAATCCAATTGTAGTGAGAAAATATGTCAAATGTTTAACGTGTCCTCTCAACACTTTTTGAAGTAACCTGCCAAATGTTGTGAGCCCCCCGTCCCCATCGTTTTTCTTACCCTTGCAGCTTTCCTTTCACATTTAATTTTTAACTGAAAATCTCTTTGTTTAATTTAAGCAACCATACAGATTAATTAAAAAAATAAAATAAAAAACACTTTAAAAGCCGCGTTATTCTTTGACGGTTTCAAGGGCATTTTAGGAATCTCATCACCTATATAAACTCATTACTCACCCCGCTCTTCTTCTCCATCGTCAGATTTACCCCTCCGATTCCACCTCCACCACTGTGTTAGCAATTACCATCACAATTAGCTCGAGATCTCTCTCAAGGTACGCATCAAAGTATTGCTTCTCGATCCAATTTTGTTTGGGTCTGATTATTCACCCGATCCGATTTGGATCTGTTTGTTTGGGTGTTTTTTTCGTTTTCCAAATGTTTGTGTGTTTCCTCCATTGATTTGATTCCGTTGTGAGCTTTGATTTTTACGCATTCAGGTTCGATCTGTGTCGGTGATCCGCTGAGAGAATTCACGTAATTTTCATTTCTAATTTTTGCATGATACCAGATCTGAGGATTTTATTCGAATTTCTCTTTGAATTTCGGCTTCAAATGCTTGATTTTAAGCATGATCATGAATGTTTATCTTCTAATGCTTACGAAGCCGGATCTGAGTTTTTATATATTTGTTGATTCTTCTTTTGAATGCTTACATATCATTTCTTGCTTTAAATTGCTGGATCTGACATTTTGCGTCACAATTCAGGTCTTGCTAGATTCAAAACTTTGTATTACTTTGTTCTGATTCAGACTTATATGCACTCATATTATTCACAATTGTTTAATTGCTGAGGAATTGCAAGTTTGATATTAAACTAATATTTTTTTTTTGTTCTGGAGGTAATTTAGTTGATAAGCAAAATGGTGAAGATTTGTTGCATTGGAGCTGGATATGTCGGTGGTCCAACTATGGCGGTTATTGCTCTCAAGTGTCCAGCTGTCGAAGTAGCTGTTGTTGATATCTCTGTGCCAAGGATCAATGCCTGGAACAGTGACCAGCTCCCGATCTATGAGCCTGGTCTTGACGATGTGGTTAAGCAGTGCCGTGGAAAGAATCTCTTCTTCAGCACTGATGTTGAGAAGCACGTGAGGGAGGCTGATATCGTCTTTGTCTCTGTCAACACCCCGACCAAGACACGTGGTCTCGGAGCTGGTAAAGCTGCGGATTTGACTTACTGGGAGAGTGCGGCTAGGATGATTGCTGATGTTTCCGTTTCTGACAAGATTGTTGTTGAGAAATCAACTGTGCCTGTCAAAACCGCTGAGGCAATTGAGAAGATTCTTACCCACAACAGCAAAGGAATTAAGTTCCAGATTCTCTCCAACCCTGAGTTCCTTGCTGAGGGAACCGCCATTGAGGATCTTTTCAAGCCTGACCGTGTCCTCATCGGTGGTCGTGAAACTCCTGAAGGGTTTGCAGCTGTCAAAGCCTTGAAAGACGTCTATTCCCAATGGGTCCCTGAAGACAGAATCCTCACCACCAATCTCTGGTCTGCTGAGCTCTCCAAGCTTGCTGCTAATGCCTTCTTAGCCCAGAGGATCTCATCTGTCAACGCAATGTCTGCTCTCTGTGAAGCAACCGGTGCCAATGTCTCAGAGGTCTCTTACGCTGTTGGTAAAGACACTAGGATTGGTCCTAAGTTCTTGAACTCCAGTGTTGGATTCGGAGGATCCTGTTTCCAGAAAGATATCCTCAACTTAGTCTACATCTGTGAATGCAATGGGTTACCCGAAGTTGCTGAGTACTGGAAACAAGTCATCAAGATCAATGACTACCAGAAAACCCGATTTGTTAACCGCATTGTCTCTTCTATGTTCAACACAGTCTCCAACAAGAAGATTGCGGTTCTTGGATTCGCCTTCAAGAAAGACACAGGTGACACCAGAGAGACTCCAGCCATTGATGTCTGCAAAGGTCTGTTAGGAGATAAGGCTCGTCTCAGCATCTACGACCCACAAGTCACTGAAGACCAGATCCAAAGGGACTTAACCATGAACAAATTCGACTGGGACCACCCTCTTCATCTCCAGCCCATGAGCCCCACCACTGTGAAGCAAGTCTCAGTCGTATGGGACGCATATGCTGCAGCCAAAGACGCTCACGGTGTCTGCATTTTGACTGAGTGGGACGAGTTCAAGAAGCTTGATTACCAGAAGATCTTTGATAATATGCAGAAACCAGCTTTTGTGTTCGACGGTAGAAACGTGGTGGATGCTGAGAAACTCAGGAAGATTGGGTTTATTGTTTACTCCATCGGTAAGCCATTGGACCAGTGGCTCAAGGACATGCCAGCTCTTGCCTAAATCAACAAAACCTCCTTTTTCCTCATATTTTTCCTAAACTCTCATAAGCTTTTCATTTTTTTTTTTTTTTAATTACTATGTTTTGATAATAATCGTCGCTTTTGTTATTTCTTATGAAACCAACAGAGATTTTAGGTTTGGTTTTTGTTGGTAATTAATGTACCTTGGGTTATCAAATATTGTAAGCTTTTCAAGTATTATTTTCATAATATAAAAATTTCCTTCAGTAAAGTGTCATTTCTACTTGAGTTAATATTTTATAATTCTTCCTCCATATAACTTCTTGAAAAGATTTTTTGGTAAAGAGAAAAAAAAACTACTTGAAAATTATTATTTTGTTCATTGGTTGCGAGTCTTGCGACTTCCAGGTGGAACAAAGTGTCACAGCCTTTTTGGTAAAGAATGACTAAAATGCCCCTATCTTCTGATTTCTCGGCTCAGTGCATAATTTCTTCTCCGATTCTCTCTGTTACCATTCGTCTCGCTCACTCTCAACTAAAAAAGTCACAGAAACTCACCTTCTTCATTACCCTCAACCCTCTTTCCAACAAAACTGCAACTTCCTCTGTATGCGAACGCTTTCTTGCTTGAGAAAGTTACGAGAAACCGAGCACAGTACTCCTCCTTGAATTCTTCTTTATTCAAGTGCTTCGTGTATTTCTCGCCTGATGGAAGTAGACGAACATCAAGGTCTCTATAAACCCATCTATGGAGTTCGAGAAAATCTCAAGAACACTCACTTACCAGAAGAAGAGTCGATGAATCAACATCACTACGGTCTAAGGCAGAACCCGAAGAAGAAATCTTTTGGGTTAGAATCACCGGACTCGATGAACAAGATATCGTTCCGATGCGAAGAATGTGGGAAAGGGTTTCGTTACCAGAAGTGTCTTTCGAATCATCAAGAGGTGGTGCATTCTTCGACGAAGCAGAAACTTCATGAAAAAGAAGAAGAAGAAGAGACCATGAAGAGTCTGTGTAGTAGCTTCAGTCTTGTGACTAAGAAGAAGAGATCCAGAGTTATCAGGTACAAGAAGACTCCATTTTCTTGCTCGTTCACTACATTTCTTGAATCACCTTCTGTTTTTGCTGCCAACGATGAGGAATTAGAGGTGGCTGAAAGTTTGATTCTGTTGTCTAAGAGTAGTCCCAAGTTTGATGATGGATTGAAACTTGTTGCTGAAGCAATGGTTGCTAATTTTGAGACACCTCAAGGTAGCTATGATTCGGGTTGTTTGAGCAACAAGAAACCGCGAAAAGCTGGTGGATTTGAGTCTGGTCTTTTCAGTAATAAGCAAGAGCTTATTGAAGAACAGGCTAGTGAGTTTGAATCTGATCACCGGAATCGGAGAAAAGCTGTTGAGTTTAAATTTGAATGCTTGAGTGATGAGCAGAATTTGCTGAATGAAGGGATGACTACTGATGAGACATTTAAAGAACCAGAGCGTTTCTTGGGATACAAGTGTCAGTTCGTTCAGGGGGAACTGCAAAAAGGCTGTGAATATGGTTCCGAGTTTTTGACTAATGAGCAAAGAGTTATGGAGGGAAGTAGTAGCACCAATAAAACATGCAAAGATTCAGCGAGTTGCTTGGGAGAAAAGACTGAACTTAATCAGTGGAAGATGCGAAAATCTGGTGACTTTGAATCTAGGTTTTCGAGTACCGAGCTTGGAGTAGTAGGAGCTATGGAATGGTCTGGTTCAGATACTGAGAATTTCACTGAATCTAATAAGGAGAAATTTGAGCATCACTGCAAGTTGTGCAACAAGGTATTCTCGTCTTATCAAGCTCTAGGTGGTCACCAGACGTTTCATCGGTTGAAGCAAAGTCAGATCGAGATGCACTGTAGATACGAATCTGTACAAGAGCCTGATGGTGACTCTGTGACTGTGACTGTGAAGAAAGAGAAGAAGAGACTCACATGTAGTATATGTTCAAGGCGTTTCAGATCAGTTTATGCTTTAGGTGGTCACAAGAAGTGTCACAGCAAGAGACAAGACTCCAAAACAGAGGATTTGGGGTTTCTCAGTGCTGTTCCTATTTTCTTTAATAATCTCAGTTTCTAGAAAATGATTTGATGTTTGATACTCAATTTTTTTACTTTTTTGGCTTCTGTTTTAGCAATTTACATTTTAGCAATTTTGCTAGGAAAGTTGATGGAAACAAACAAATTAAGAATCTTGTTCCTCGAAGTTTCTTCAGTTTCTTAGAAAAGGAATCGAAGTTGTACAAAATTTAATAGTCAAGTTTGAGATTTCTTGTAGCAAAATTTCCAAAATTGTTTTGTGGAGTAAACTATCACCTTTCTTATTTTTTGTTGGTTTTCTTGGAGTTTTTGTTAACTCCGGTTTGATTCGAGTTTGAATCATTTTGGTGTTGATTTTTGAAAAGTCTAAAGGGATGTGTCGGTCGGTCTATGGTATTCAACAAAACTTTGATGCCTATAAATGAAATTAAAGGACTACTTTTTGTTATATGTCAAACGAAAACGACATATGTCAATTGTACGGAGTTTCCTAATTAATTTGGGAAATTCCTATAGTGAAACTGGACCTACCCTCTAAAGACTTTACTTTATTTTATTTATGATATATTTAGTTTACCATTCTGCAGCAAAACGTGTAAAAATAATAATTCAATTGCTTTTTTTTTTTCTTTTCTCTTGGTCGTTAAACTCCGCCATCGTACTCAACCCATGTAAATTGTATTTCATGCCCATGTGGACGACGTCTTTTCTTTTTATGAAACCGGTAAAGAAACACCTTAGTCATCCGCAACCACGAAAATCCCAGAACTTCTAATCAGAGAATTTTCTATAATACGGAATCTAACAAAAGGATATGTTAAATATGTTTTGAATCAGTTTGATACATCTGTTTGAAGAATTCAAGTCAAGATAGAAATTTGTTAAATATGTCTTGAATCATCTTGGCCTACATATTTTATGTCCATGTTAGTTTTAGGGTTGGATTAGAGATTTTCATATAAATATTCTTGTTTAATACTAGCCTCAAAAATAGATCTAAAGATGTAAGCCTTGTTAAAGCAACAAGGAATCTGGACGCCGATGTTGAAAGACAAGAAAAAGATCGACGCTGCTGAGATGGAGAGTTTGGAAGAGAAGGCGCATTCAACTATATTGCTTTGTCTTGCAGATGATGTCATCATCGAGGTTCAGGTGAAACGACTGCCGTTGGTCTGTGGGGAAAGTTCGAGAGTTTGTACATGACATGTCTCTAACAAACAAGTTGCTTCTGAAGCAACGCCTGTTTGCATTGAGAATGCAAGAAGGTACACAACTCAGAGATCACTTAAATCAGTTGAACACAATATTATTAGAATTGCGTAATATTGTTGTCAAAGTTGATGATGAAGATGCTGCTCTAATTCTGTTGGTATCATTGCCGTTGTCTTATGAGAATTTTGTTCAATCGTTTATAGTTGGTAAGGATACAGTTTTTTTAGAACGTTGCACAGCAGAGAGTTGTCGTCACAAGGCATCTGGTACAAATACAGATAATGAAGCATGCGGGTTATTCGCCAATGGTGGCAAGGGGCTTAGAAACGACAAGAAGACAATCGCGTTCTTAAGGGGTCCTAAGACAAATGATATTTGTAACTACTGCAAGGAGAAAGGGCATTAGAAATTTGACTGTCCTAAGAAGAAGAAGCAGTCCGGTTCTGTTGTTGTAGTCGAAAATGACACAAAGTCTGAAGAGGATATGGCTCTGTGTGTTAAAGAGATTATGGCTCTGTTTGTTGACGAGGATATGGCTCTCATTGCTGATGAAGTAACACATCGTTCTGATGTTTGGGTCTTAGACACTGGAGCGTCTTATCATATGTGTCCTAGGAGAGAGTGGTTTTCTACTTACGAGCATGTAGATAATGGCATCGTCAAGATGGCTAACAGGTCAACTTGCAAGATTGCTGGAATTGGTTCAATCAGGATTAGGACACATGATGGTAAATTTTGCACATTGAACGAAGTTAGGCATGTTCCATCTTTTTCGAAGTCTGTTGGATAGTAGAGGTTTTAAATATTTAATTGGAGATGGAATTCTAAAAGTCTACAAGGGTTCTGATGTGGTTCTGAAGGGTGTCAAGCACAATACTTTATATCTCCTGCAAGGTTCTACAGTTATAGGTACTGATGCGAGATATCAGAATCTGAGAAGTGAGGATGTGAATAGAGTAGGGAGTGATGATAACCTTACAATTTCATTCACAGAATCGTTACCTCGTAGCAAATTCCAAAATAGTATGGACTTGCTAGACATTTCAAGCTGTTAGTCTGGCCCCACAAGGACATTTGGCTTCGCAAGGGCATGTGAGCCTCACAAGGGCATCTGAAACAAAGAAGAAATCTGGAACATACGAGGCAATAGTGAAGCTTAGTATCTGGCACTACAATTGTGCATCTGGCGCATCTGGTATGTCTAGTGCACCTGTTTGACTCTTGAAGAGTAATTTGGTATATCTGGCATAGTGATGGCGCATCTGGTACTTCTATTTAGAAGAGAAGTCTTGCACCATGATCGTGCATCTGGTACATCTGTTCGGAGGATTCAAGTCAAGGTGGAGATTTGTTGAATATGCCTTGAATCATCTTGGACATACATCTTTTAGGCCCATGTCAGTTTTAGGGTTAGGTTAGAGCTTTTCGTATAAATACTCTTGTTTAACCCTAGCCTCCAAAATAGATCTGATAAGTCTGATAATTCTATTTCTGGTATGATAATTATGGTTCTGGTCTCTGTATTATGTTTTCTTGTTTTCTCTACAAAAATAAAATTGTCTTCTTTGCCAAGTTCTCTGTTTTCTGTTTGATCTTCTCATATCCGTTATAACAGGACCCTAAACAACTAAACAATACAAAAGAACCAATATACAAACAACACCCCAATTCAATTGAAATGTAGGAACTGGCTAATTAAGGGCCGCAAAGATGGTGAGTGCACTCATCTGATGTCCTTCGGAAGGAGTCGTAGGATGGTTAAGACAAAACGCCCAAGACAAAGTACATAACCGGGAGAGGTGGGCTGTAAGGGGCATCAACAAGTCTTCAGTCCAGCCACACCTTCAATTCCTCTTTTTATTGCGCATCCAAAAGAAGACAACGTCACTGAAGAAAGAAGATATCGCACAACTGCTTATTGAAGCGAAGAATTGCTAGCTCCGTTGAGGAAGAAGCCAAACGCCTACTCCGAGAAGGATTGGAATAATTCCGATCCACCAATACACCACATCTCAGTAGAATTGAAGCAATTGAGAACATCTGGTATATGCCTGCAAGTAGTAGAGGGTCCAAGTCTAAAGAGAGGTAACCAAAAGGAGAGAGCAAATCGAAACCGCCAGTCAGCAATTCTCAGAAAAACACGTTGTTACCAGATCAAAAAACTAGATAGCCAAATCCGAGCAAAGAATAAGAGAAACAAGCATATCTAACAAGAAAACAATCAGATATACCCATTCCAAAGCGATCTCTACCCACCGATAATCATTTAAATTTTTTAATTAAAATATGTTATATTTAAATTTTTGAATGGATTCACTTGTTAACCAACTTTCATAAACTCAAAGTTATGATGAATAATCTTTAGCTATTGCAATAGAATAAATGTGAATAACATACTTCACTATTTAGATACAAAAAAATACTTTGAAATTCAAAATTATAAATAAATTGCGACTACTATAAATATTGATGATAAATCATGGTACCACAATACATATGGGAGTGATAATATCGAAAGGATCAACTATCACATGCATAATAAATAAAAAGTCTTTTTATGCCGATTAAAAAGACATCAATATAAACTTTTGAGTTAGTATGCATACTAGAGATGGTCTCAATATATATATATCACATTTAAGATACAAGAAAAACAACACATTTGTATATATGGTCTTAGATAGACAAATTTTTATATCATTATTAGTTTATGCTATAATGGAGACCATATTTTACATATGAGTTTCAAAATCACAAAAATATTTATATATATGCTCTTCACATATGAGTTTCTAAATTTTTGTCTTTTTTTCCCTTTCAAAACCTAGAAATGTCATTATAGATACAAAAAATTCAAGATGTTCAATATCATATCTATTACAACAACAAAAAACTCAATTAAATAACCAAATAAAAACAAATCTTATAAAGATTGAGCAAGAGAGAAAGTTCCATAAAGACTGACGGAATTCTCTCTGCCTTCTCTCTTCTTTCTCTCTCTAAACTCGCCGTTTTCGTTCAGATTTATTTTGATTTGATCCAAAACCGGTAGTTGGCGGCTCCCTTATGGATGATATCGGTCTTCTCGTTCTTTTTTGGCATTTTTTTCTTTCTCGGCTTTTGATCATTCTCTAAAACAAAATTAAACGAAATTTTCGTTCATTTGAAGTGATATCCAGGCATCTATGGGCGATCAGGTGATCAGTTGTTCCAGACTGTGTGGTCTACGGGGTTTCTTATCTGCTATACCTCCAGGTTTTTTTTCTGTTCGAGAGTTTGCCTCCGATCTGCTTCTATTTTCAAATATGGTGGTCCATCCACTATAGGTGGTGGTTGTGGCCTCCTTGAAGGTGTAAGTACCCCGATCAAATTCGAGAAAATATGGAATAGGAAGAAAATATTCGAGAAATGATAAAACGATCAGATTCTTTCGTTTAGGTTTTGGTAAGTATTGCGACGGGTTTGGTTGCTTGGTTGGTTTTTTCTTCTTAATTTTAGTTTCTCTATTTATGGTTTGAATTTTGTTCGGGTCTGGATTAATTTTCTTTATGTGCATGTCCTTCTTCTCTGCTTTTGAAATTAGTTAGGGTTCTATCAGGCTCTATTTATGAGGTTAAATCTTGTATTCATGATTTAGAATAAGCCGGGTTAGTTATTGTATAGTTCACCCTTTCTACATAAGTAGTTAACAGATTTTGGGCTCTCGTTTCTCTGATCCACTTGTTGAGGAAAAACCTACATTGCCCCCATTGGAGCATGAATTCTTAGGGCATACACACTTTTTCTAATCTTATTTGTATGGTTTTTATTATTATTTCAAATCTTAATTTTGAGTAGAGATTGGTGATGTGTCGAGGTTAAAATGATTGGTCTTAGGTTGGACAAGATGTGTTGTATATCAAGTAGCTTACACATTTACTTATATGGTGATGTAAATAGAAAGCTTGGATATATATAGCTTATACGTTACGTTAGGCCAATCCAATTCATATTAATTTGTTACCATGTTGCTTGTCTGACAACAATTTAGATCTATTCAGTTATGGTAATTACATAACCAAGACTGTAAATATTGATATACCCCCCCCCCCAAATGATCAGGTGAACATGCGCGTATTAGTAGTTTGTTGGCATCATTTTGTATGAATTCATCGAGGGGATATATCCTTCATTATTAATAAATCTCAGGTGAGTTACTAGATATTGCATCATTCTTAAATGATCAGGTGTGTGGATTAGTAGTATGTTAGCATCATTTTGTATAAACTCACCGAGGGGATATAACTCTCAGGTGAGTGACTAGATATTGCATCATTCTTGTAAATAAGAAATTGTGGTTTCCTAATTTTTTAAAACCTAACTTTCTAACTTTGGCTGGTTATCAAATGCCGTGTCATCTTTTTATTAGCCTCTAGACTCCTTTACCACTGGCATTTATCCTCATATGTTTAAGAAGAAATTCTTCTTGCTCTTCTTGAAGAATACATGATCTTCTGATAGCTCCAACAATCCTCAGACAGTTAGCTTTAACTCTTTGATTGTATAAGATAAGAAGAAACCAAAATCAAATTCCAAAGAGGAAACACATTATCCAAATTTAAGCCTGGTCCTACAAATGCTGCAAGTTATAGTTGGGTTGAAGAACATCTGTTCATAACATGACACAAAAGCATTTTCCAAGGGTTACCCTCTTTTTAGCTTTGCAAAACTGAAATGGTCATATTTTAGTATTGAAATAAAGCCGTTTAGAAGTGAAGGAAGGGCTGGAATCAGTGATAGGACTGATATTTTACCGTTTTTCGATATAGTTTTTTGGTGCTTTTCATGAAGAAACTATTTGATTTGAAACATAAACACTGGATTTCACATTTCTGTCTGCAAAATGTTTTTGTAAAAATAATGCATTTTAGGTCACAAATGGGCATTTTCTATCAAGTCCAACAAATCAACATCAGAAGTCCAAGCCCAAATGAAGGAGATTTTTGTTTTGGATTGAAGTGAGGAGTTAAGAAAATCAAGCCACGTGAGTTAGCTGTCACATGGGCTTGGAATCAAGTCGTTTTCCCGCAGAAATAAGACGTTAAGCCCAAATCATTGAAGATGTATCCAGAAACCCGTATAAGATGAGGCTCAATCGACCGGAGGAGAGGCCCACCGATGGATCAAATCCCAATGATCCAAGGAAGCTTGGAGAACAAATTCAGATAAGGACCATTGCATTCAGGGAGATATCAGAATATATTCGAGATAATCACAGAAGATACTGAATCTTCAGAAGACGCGTTTCAGATATTGGTCGATCGATTATAATAATATTCATCGATCGAGCGGAGCAGGATAAACACAAATATTTGGATTCCTATCCAAATACTCCTGATTTATCTCGGCCAATTGCTCGACCCTCTCCCCTATAAATACAGACGACTGAAGCCAGTGAAAAACACACTACTTCACAAAGTTTCTAGGCATCCAGGCTAAAAAGTTTATAGTTTTTTTTTCATTGTTCTCTTCTTTTATTCTGCTTTGATCATTGCTTTCAAAGACGAAGTTTGTAATCTCTGCACTCCAGAGAAGCTATTCTGAACCCTCTTGATTTATATAATAGCAATTTTCATTGTGATGTTTGCCTTTAGCATGACTGAGTAATTTTCCAGTTAGGAATAGGGATTTGCAAGGAGGAATCATGGTTAGACAGATAGGAAATATGGATGTGTAATAACTAGTTAATAAGCTTACTTTCATATCATATCTTAATTTAATCATAGGATAAACCTGCTACTAATACACCACTTAGAGTAAGAGATCCAGAACATGATAGTGAAAGCTTTACTATTTATAGTTTAGTAGAATTTGATTTTCTGAACTTAATGCCTAGATTGATTGGTTGATCAGCCCATAAGTTCTCTTTCTGAAAAGATATATGTTAGAGTTAACTGTGATATCAATCGAACTAGACCGGCTAAGCCTGATCAATCGAACTGCGAGACATGTGCGCCTGCAAGACCTATTTTGGGTGAAAATTAAATCCCCATCAAGTTTTCTGGCGCCGTTGCCGGGGAGCAACAGTTGACCACTAGCACAACAATCAAACTCAACACTAAGTTTCTCCCTTATTCCATTTTCAGTAATTTTATCTTTTGTTTTTGCATTTTGCATTTTTTTACATTCTTACTTCACTTGTTTCAGGTAGCCACTCATGGCTCAATAAAACAATGGAGCTCATACCATGAGACCATACCAACCTCATGATTCTCATGATGGCTTCTCAGTGCCAACACCTGGACCCAAGATGATCGACTCATACCAGACTTACGGAGGAGAAATTCCGAGGTTTCAGCCGCCTCATCCAGTCCGTTTGGAGTTTTCAAACACAAGGATGGAAGAGATGCTAGTACAATTTATGGCTGCACAAATGAGTTTCGAAGAAAGGATTGAAGCAAAGTTGGATCATCTCGCTGAAGAGATGACTCACAAAATCAACTCTCTATCCACTAAGGTTAAGGAACTCGAGGATGCTCAAGAACAACACGAAGAATGGATAGGACAAAACCAAAGAGGACTCAATGAGTGAACATGAGAAGGGCTTCCTAAGATTTAGCCTGAGGAATGACAAGACCCAGTATGAGGATAACTTCAGCAGAATCTACAGCCGCATTGGAAGGCTTGAAGACCTGGTGGAATCAATCAAACCAGAAGTCGAGACCGGAAATGAACACACAGGCCAATCGATCGATGCACTCATGGGATCGATCGATGAAAGTTTGAAGCCCATCATAGAAACTATCCAATTGATAGATTATAAGCTGGGTAACTCATGCACACCTGAGTACTATGATCAAGGAGATCGAATGGATGTAATGATTATAGAGGAGACAAGAGGAGCTTACGATCGATCGATTGTCACAGAGCCTATCAGGCGAACATATGCTACTAATCCGACACATTTACACATTGGAATGATCGACTAAGCTCCAGAGAAGGGTCTTAACTACTCATCTGATGAAGTAGCTTCCAAACTGAAAGACACTCCGATCTTGCCTAAAGAATCCAAACTCCTGCTTAAGCCGAACCTTTTTCATCTCTTCGAAAAGCAAGTAAGTAGAATCCCTACAAATTTCTCCTTTGAAGAAGCTTGGGAAGTATATGCATTGCATGACTTCTTCTCTCCATTCGAAGGGCCATCAGGAGATGTGAGGGCGCTCTTTCACAAGATACAGAGAGGCACTATTCCTCGCATGAATACGCTCGAGAAGAGAGATGACCCGGGGAAGTTCACTCTCCCAATCTCTATCAAATGGCATGCTTTCAACAATACCATGTACGATTAGGAGCTTACATGAGCCTCGTGTTAAGAGCCGATGCTGACAGGTTAGGTATCTATTATATTCATAAATTATCACAAGCAATAGCTCTAGCAGATACCACTTCTAGTGACATTCTAGGAATCACCTACAACATTATTGTGCAAGTAGGCAGTGCCTTTATTCCTACTGATTTCCTCATCATGAACACTGACCCGAAGGTTGAAGCAATAATGCTACTTGCTAGACCATTCTTGTGTTCCTTAGGTGCAGTGATCAATATGGAAAATGGAAGTGTGTGCTAAAGCTTGTTGATGACACGATCCATTATCCAGTGAATGTTAAAGCTTTTGCACGCCCACCAGTGAGGAGAAAGTTGTTCTAAGAAGATCCAAGACCCGAGAAAAGGTCAAAGCTGAGTGAAGAGGAACCACAACCTTCCGACCACCCACCGGAGGACTAGAAACCTCCATCCATGTCGAGGACCGACTTTAAACAAAAACACCGCGTGGGAGACAACCCAATGGTACGTCTTAGATTAGATTTTCTTTTAATGTTATGTTCGTGTCTCAGGAAATAGGATTCAAATATTCAACCAGGAGGATGCAGAATCAATCGACTGCCTCTGCAGCATTCGATCGATCGCATGCAGTTCATAAGCTTTATTTCATTGTTTCAATGGAAAGCCAGAGGCCACTAATTCGATCAACTAGTGATCCAGGAGAATGATGTGCGCTTCAACACTAGTCTAGAGAAAGTAAAAGATCAGGAGAATCACACAGTGATTCAATCGATGAATGGTTGTAACGATCGATGAAGACTCATAATGATGAACACCTCCTCAATTCAACACGACAGATGATGATATATTGATGTCGTCAGGTACAAATCTTCACCTATTTCCTGTAAAGTCTTTTCATTTCCAATAATAAAAAGAAGGTCATTTGATCCATTCGAAGACGACGAGGTAAAATCCATCTTCCATTTATGTTTCAATCCATTTCAATTCCCATTTTGCTCTCACAGCTTGTCAACATCGAGGACGATGTTATTCAAGTTGGGGGGGGGGTTATTCCTCGTTATCTAACTCGTTTGTTTCTTTAGACGCACTTTTTGCACCCATTTTTAAAAAAAATTATCGAGTCAAAAGTGTTTTATTGAGTCATCCCAGGTCTGGAATAAGAACCTTACTCACAGCTGGATTTTGTGGCCTAGTGACCATCTTTACAAGACTGCCTCGAGGCACTTGTTTCAGAAACTCCATACTCAAGCTTCCCCAGCATACCTCGGTTTGCGCTTACTTTAATGAATCTAATTTTTTACTCTATTTTATTTGAACCTAAACCGGACTATAAATCTTTCTTGGGTGTTAGATTAGGAAAACTAAATACATTCAGAACTTCTTATCCACTTTACCACTCTCTTGTTGATCCTGAATGGCCAACTCACTTTTAGTTGGTACCACACCCATAAACCTAACCTCTTTTCATGCCCCATGCAGTCTCTTTTCTTTTCTTGTCTTATATGCAGTATGTGTAAAATGGCCGGAGAGATGAGACCAACGCAATTTTCCAATCACTCGTGAAGACTGGCGAAAAAGCAGGATATGATCTTAATATACGCATGGAGATTCAAAGATAAGGTTTCAAGACTGATTTCCCTAGTAAAACTTCATCAAAATTAAGGTAAAATTCGTGCCTTGCTATATATGGTAAAAACTTTTGAAAATAAAAATTAAAAAATCAAAGCTTTATGATCTAGACTTGTCTAGCAAAAAGGCCAGAAAAATCAGGGATCAAAGATGGAGAAAGGTGGAAAACATTGAAAGGAATCCGAAGATGTTCGAGAAGACTTTAGATTCCCTTGAAAGAATCTAAGTCTGGGGGAAGAACGAGTCGAGCTAAGAAGAGAGTGATTGGGGAGCTGTGCCATCAAGCGGTCCGATCTCTCTTTCTTTTTTGCAAACATATCGCATTTCTCTTGAGTACAATAACCCCTAAACACATTAGCCCCACCTCTAAATATTAGCCTCGTCACATTACAAACCTAGCCTGTTTTACGTAGCTTATACTCTCCGGTAAGAAAGCATACGCAATAATTAATGAATGTAGAGAGTCAGATTTTGGTGCAGTTGGGGTATTTGCAGGTTAAGATTTTGGTGGACTGGTTGGAAGAGTTGTGGTGGGAGTATGAGATGAGAGCTTTTGGGTAGAATTGTCGAGATGACCATCACGAAGTTGCAGCCTCCAAGTTGTGGTACAAGTAAGCGAGTTCCTAACTTTTCAAACTTATTTTCCTTTCTTGGCATATTGTTTGTTCGAGGATGAAAAAGCTAAGTCTGGGGTATTTGATAGGGCTGATATTTTACCGCTTTTCGATATAGATTTTTGGTGCTTTTCATGAAGAAACTATTTGATTTGAAACATAAACCACTGGATGTCACATTTCTCTGTCTGCAAAATGTTTTTGTAAAAATAATGTATTTTAGGTCACAAATGGGTATTTTCTATCAAGTCCAACAAATCAACATCAGAAGTCCAGGTCCAGATGAAGGAGATGTTTGTTTTGGATTGAAGTGAGGAGTTAAGACAATCAAGCCACGTGAGTTAGCTGCCACATGGGCTTGGAATCAAGTTGTTTGCCCGCAAAAATAAGAAGTTAAGCCCAAATCATTGAAGATGTATCCAGAAGACCGTATAAGATGAGGCCCAATCGACCGGAGGAGAGGCCCACCGATCGATCAAAGCCCAATGATCCAGGTAACCTTGGAGAACAAATTCAGATAAGAACCGTTGCATTCGGGGAGATACCAGAATATGTTGGAGATAATCACAGAAGATATTGAATCTTCAAAAGACGCATTTCAGATATTGGTCGATCGATTATAATAATATTGATCGATCGACCGGAGCAGGATAAACACAAATATTTGCCAAGTGCTTAACCCTCTCCCCTATAAATACAGACGACTGAAGCCAGAGAAAAACACACCAGTTCACAAAGTTTTTATGCATCCAGGCTAAAAACTTTATAGTTTATTTTCATTGTTCTCTTCTTTTATTCTGCTCTGGTCATTGCTTTCAAGGACGAAGTTTGTAATATTTGCACTATAAAGAAGCTATTCTGAATCATCTTGATTTATATAATAGCAATTTTCATTGTCATTATGTTTGTCTTTAACATGATTGAGTAGTTTTCTAGTTAGGAATAGGGCTTTGCTAGAAGGAATCATTGTTAGATAGATAGACAATAGGGCTGTGTAATGACTAGTTAATAAGCTTACTTTCATATTAGATCTTAATTCAATCATAGGATAAACCTGCTACTAATACACCACTTAGAGTAAGAGATCCAGAAATTGATAGTGAAAGTTTTACTATTTATAGTTTAGTATAATTTGATTTCATGAACTTAATGCCTAAATGGATTGGTTGATCAGTTCTCTTTCTGAAAAAGATATATGTTAGAGTTAACTCGGATATCAATCGAACTAAACTGGCTAAGCTTGACCATAAGAATATTCAGTTAATGGTGATTTCAACTATATAGCTTTAACTAGGATATTTACACATGCCACTACCCTGAATAATTCAAACTGTGACCCTCTGATGCATTGTCTGATTTCCTTACGCTTTTATTTATTGATTAATCTCACGTCTTATTTTGTTTTAGCATTTGCAGGCATCAAGCGATCGAATGCATTATCGGCAATCGACCGAAAGACGTACCATTCGATCGATCAGTTCACATTGTCGATCGATCGCCACAAAAACCATTTCATATTTGCTGCTTAGCTCGAGTGAACTTGGACGTGCTACTGCGTACATTCTGCTCTTTGTGGATACGGTCCCTAAGTACTACTGCAAGATATGTGCGCTTGCAGGACCTATTTTGGGTGAAAACTAAATCCTCATCAATAAGATTCGCTTATGATGGCCTCATCATTGGGTTTGAATCAAATCAATCAAGAAGATATTGAAGTATATCTATTTTTCAAGTCCCAAATTCCCAAATTTTACAAGTATATTATTTGAAGAGATATATATCATTGGGTTTGAATCAAATCAATCAAGAAGATATTGAAGTATATCTATTTTTCAAGTCCCAAATTCCCAAATTTTACAAGTATATTATTTGAAGAGATATATATCATTGGGTTTGAATCAAATCAATCAAGAAGATATTGAAGTATATCTATTTTTCAAGTCCCAAATTCCCAAATTTTACAAGTATATTATTTGAAGAGATATTGAAGTATATATATATATATATCTTCCCAGTCCCAAATTTCATCACCACTTAATCTAAACACTCACAACTTCTCTCCCAAAGATTTTAGGAAGAAATTTTTTTTCGTTGGTCTCGACAAAGTAAGTTCCACGCCTCTTGAGAAAATAATTTTGTTGTTATAAACAAAAAATCAATCGGGACTAGGGAAACAAGTTGTCTTCAACTTGGTTTCGCCAAGTCTAAATACGTTAACTGCAACGATATCAATGTTGTTTTCGATGTCCGTCAACCCAAAAATCATACAATTAGTAGATATGGGAGCGCAAGGGAAACTAGCTGATTTGTTATACCTCATACAGTTTGGAAAACTTACCAGCTTATCCCAGGTGAACAATTTATCAGCTTATCTCAGCGGATTGAGCAAGCGGATTAAAAAAGTATTGATTTGGGAAAAGTCGTTATGAAAAAGTGTTGACCTGGGAAAGTTGTTCACCTGAGATCTTCTTTTTCATTCCACTTGCTCACATGCTGATAATTTTGCCTAACTGTATGAGTTATAACAAATCAGCTATTTTCACTTGCGCTCTTACATCTAATAATTGTTTGTTTTTTCGGGTAGACGGACATCGAAAACAACACCGACATTGTTGGCTCAACACATTTAGACTCTGCAAAACCAAGTGGAAGAAAACTTGTTTCCCTACTTCCGAGCGCTAATTTTCTTATAACACCAAAATCATCTTCTCAAGAGGCATCTTTTATGGTTTTGGTGGATTAGAGTCGTTAACAGGTTTCGACCCATCTAAACAAACTAGGACAACTTATCCACTAAATTGTGGTGGAAACTTTCCATATTCATTAACAAAGAAGCGTGGAACTAACTTTTTCAAGATCAATGGAAGACATGGAGTACTTCTTCGTGGTGACTTGTTTGATCAACATATCAGCTGCATTTGCTTATGTATGTGTTTCGTCCTTGCATGATATACTTGATTCTTAGCAAAAAACAATGTATTCTGGCTATCACAGTGTAGCTGAACTCCACCTTGCTTATCACCTACTTTACAACAAGTCCTTGACCCATAATGCTTCCTTTGGTGCATCTCTTATTGCCATGTACTCAATTTCCGAGGTGGACATTGCAACAACATATTGTACCATAGATCTCCAACATATAGGTCCGTCTGGTAGTGTAAATACATATTTTGTAGTAGACTTCCAGTTCTCTAAATCACCAGCATAATCTGAATCAACATACCCTAGAACTGAACCACACTCCTGACCACCAAACATAATCCCAAGATCTCTCTCAGGATTAAACATGTATTTGTTGACTTGACTAAGAGCTTGAGTCGGACCAGGTATTGATTAAATTTGGAATATAGTATTTAGAGTTAAAAACACAAAAAACAAAATTAAAAACACTAAAATATTATGAATTCTATAAAAAAAATTTTTTAACTCTAACCCCCTAAGTATAAACCCTAAACTCAAATACTTGCCAATCCTACAAAATTTTAATCTTAAATTCTTAATTTTTTTTTTTTTTTTTTTGAAAAACCAAGACTTTTTATAGAAATCAAGCTCCATCAAGGAGTAAGAGTTTGAATACAGATGGACAATGCCATTAAAGAGGCTAACATAGTTGCCTTACAAGAGACATAAACATAAATGATAGGGGAAAATACTAACTCTAGACAATGAATGCCGTTGAGAGAATTTTCCGAGCAATTGTCGACGATATCAAAATCGAGGAAAGTGACAAGAGAATGGTGGTCCTGAGTTTCGCTCAACGAGAGGGACTCACTAACTGATGCTTTTAAAGCACGATTCATGACCATCACTTCAACTCCAATAGTCGAGGGTACAAAAAAATGGTAGATGGGACCTTTTGAAAGACGAGCATTTGCTGCCTTAACGAGAGTGCCGTGTGTAGCTTTCCATTGTTGAGCAGTTGTCAACAAAGCTACTCGTGCTATAATGATCCTGTGAGCTTCAAAGAGAGCAACATAAAAGATGCAAAGCCTAGCTAAACCATTAGCACCAACCTCAAAGGATGGTAATTCAAACACATCCTCAACACGAGCTAAATCAA